>JAOVVB010232664.1:0-10356 GCA_028570985.1 Heterobranchus longifilis
TATGTGTTATTTTATAGTTTTGAAATCCCCAGTATTGTTGTAGAATGTAGAAAATAAATCACTAAACAAAAACAAAGGAATTTGCAAGTGACCCCAAACTTTTGAACGGTAGTGTATATATACATTTTTTTTTTACTTTACTGCATCATACAGGACAATCTGTACTTCTGCTTCACACCATTTCTCCATGGTGTTGTGTGTGTGTGTGTGTGTGTGTGTGTGTGTGTGTGTGTAGTGGTATGTAGTATTTGAAGCGGAAGTTTCCTTACCTGCTAATCACTCTGCGTAATTGTTTCTTTTCTATACTGTTAAAGGTGCTTGAAATCAGTCAGGAAAGAGATTTTACTAGGAAAAAGGCTGCTGTGAGAGAATTTTATTCTACACACTACTACTCACCTTCTTTTTAGGTGATGGGTGGTCATATAAGCATTGCACTGCATATCATACTCTACTATGTATACTATATAAGTAAAGAGTCTGCACACAGTTTTTTTTTGCTGCATAAAATGCACACAAAACCCCGTACACATTTCGAGCTCATTGAGCTGAATTTCTCATTGCACATCATTGGATCTAGTAACCGGGAAGTCTGTTATTTCGGGTTGTTTGCTATACAATTTGTTCTTTCTTGCCCCTCAGCCGCCCCCCTCCTGCCCTCACGGTCACAGTACAACATAAAAGTTGATGATGACGTTGTCTACTGCCTTCCTGTACAAACACCATCCAGCAACCAAACAGAACCTTTTTTTATATATACATAGAATGTGTACACTGCAAAGGTGTGTATGTTTTTTTTCTGTAAATAACTGAAATAATAATAATTTTAAAAGAAACAGTAGTAAAGATACTAACCCAATCTAGGTTGTGATTATCCCAAACTGAACTTTTGTCATGATCAAAACCTTAGACAAATGAAACAATACAGTGTTAATCATTTTATTCTAGGATACTAAATGTTTAAGATTGGACTTAAACAATTGTAAAGTGGGATTGATGTTCATATATCAGACTGTATACTGTATCGGATTTTACACCTTTTTATTTAAAGGACTCCTCCCTGATAAATCTAGTGTTCACTTTCTCAGGTGACCTTAGTGTGTAAATACAATCACATCACAAGTGCGAGACTTTATTAGACTCGTAGCTGCCAAAACTTGCCAGAGTTCCCCTGGGACACCTCACAAATAAGCTTTGAAGCTCCAGACGCGGTTTTTAATTACTGTCAATGTTGAACAATAAGCTGTGAAGAAACCGTCTATCTCTCTCTCTCTTTCTCTCTCTCTCTCTCTCTCTAATCCCAGCAGACTGCATTGTGTATGATGGACTTAAAATGACAAATAATTACATTACCTGGCCAAAACTAAAAAGCTGACATTTCAGAACGGTGAAATTATTATTATTACTTCACTTGCGTCAGAACGAAAAAAAAAAAATCATGAACGAGCATGATCAGAGATCACTTAAACGCTTTTGCATTTGACAAGAACTTACAGGATTGGGACTAAACCACTAGTCAGTGAGACTAATCAGGAACAAAGGCTTCAGTTGGACTTTGGAGTGATGGAGAAAGGTCATGTGACCTGATGAGTCCAGACTGACCCTATTCCAGGGTGATGGGCGTGTCAGGGTAAGAAGGGAAGGACATGAAGCGATGCTCCCATCATGCATAGTGTCCACTGTACAAGCCTCTGGAGACAGTGTTATGATCTGGGGTTGATCAGTTCTCTTTGATTTCTCTTTGAACTCTTTGATTTGTGAATTGTGAAAGAGTGTTTCTCGGAGCATGAGGAATCACTTTCACACATGAATTGGCCAACATGCTGCGAGGGGGAATCAAAAAACGAAATAGGAAATATTAGAACATCCAGGCAGCGTAAGAATACTGTACGGATATGAAAGCCATTGGTTGGGTCTCACGCAGAAACGGGTTTAAATTTATGCAAGTTTGTGCAAGAAAAATAAGAAAAGTTAATTCCAGATGCTCAAAGACTCATAAACACCCTGAGCTGAATCCCACTTGATCATACATTGGTATATAGGATTAGTGTGTAATTAGCTTAGTGTTTGAGGCCCATAAACACTACATATAAGGGCGGGTGCGCGTAGTGTCAGATCTACAGCAACGATGAAATCGAGGTATTTAGAAATAAACTTAAACAAAGTAAATCTGATTTTCCAGAGCATCAGCATTGGAATTCGCCAACATGTTGTTTTTTTTGTCTTTTTGGCTTCATTTTTGTTAAATAAATAACGGCACGATGAAAACCAGTTATATATTGTTGTTTATCTCAGGTTGTATTTCCCTTATTAACACAAACACACATAGAATAAAATGTAAAAAGGGGGGAGGGGGGGGGGGGTACTTACTTTTTTTTCCACAGTATGAATAATTACCAGGGGTATGAATAATTTTGGGCTTGACTGTAATGATTAATTTTTTTAAATGGAAATAAAGTGTAGATTGTGATACAAAAGACAGAATGCAGTTTATTATTTATAGATGACTGTTTTTCAGGTCCCCGACTTTATCAGTCACATGCTGAGCTAAACACTCGTATAATAAAAGGACGATTATAGTTTATAGTTTGCTACTGGATCAGGTCTGCTCTGAATTGTCCTGGTTCCTGTAGGTGCACTTTGTGAGTAACTGTACAGCCCTGTATTTAATCCCAGAAATCCACAGCTTGGTGTTTTGGTTATTATTGTGATTATATTGCCACTGCTTGAGTTGTTAATATTTATAACATATAGTAAGAATTATTAGCCTGACTATTTTCTCAATAAATAAATAATCCAAACAAATAAAAATCCAGACATTGCGATATTAAGCACCTGTGTGTTCACTTGATGTAACATTTCTATTTAAAGTTTTATGAGGTGTCTTGAAATGATCTGCTTTTCCTTTATTACTTCATTAGATTCTTGGGTTTATATGATTTTCCAAAATATTCTGGCTACCGTACCGGACGTCTAAACCCAATCAGGAGTCCTGTGTCATACACACCGAATAAAAAGTTTGAAAAACAAACTTGTGCAGCAGGAACACTTTTATGATCTGATGAAGAAAAATTATTTCAGCTGTTGCTTTATCCAAAAAAATTAAAAATTAAAAAATCATATTAGAGAGAGTATTAGGCTGTACTGTACACCATGGTTTTTGGTTAGAAATGTGTGAAGGGCATTTAAGGGAATTTTAATAACATTGTGTACCGTTTAAGAAAACTTCAAGGGTGTTGGTTTTAAATCCTAGAGAAAGCACAATGTTGTTTTCAAATTGTTCAAAAATTTTAAAGATTTTTCTCAAAAATAATGTTCCATCTGTCTGATTTCATTTCATAAAACCCATTTATCCAAAATAAAAATCCAGCTCGTGCTCTGGAATACGTCTCGGCCTATAATAAGCCGTCCTCTGTAGACAGCTTGACAGCGATACGAGCGTGGAGGAAAGGAACCAGGCACGGGAGCTCTGCCAGCTCCTTCACAAGGCTTTGAAAACTGTCTGATGATTTGCCATTTTAACCTCATCAATGTGTATCAAAGGTGCAAAAACCATGCCAAAGCCTTTCCTACGGGCTAAAACTGCCACTGGAAGTCTAAAGTCATCATGGCTGAACCAGTCGCTCCATTTATTTGTCATTACATGTGCTTGGACTTGAACTGAAAGGAAATTAGACAGAGCCGTCACTGAAGGATAACCAACGGGTCGCACATGAACGAGCTTTAGAATCTCACTGGCATCGGTTTTAATTATTGTCGATGTCCAACAAGAAACGGTGAACAAACTGTCCCCGTAAACACAGCAGGCTTCCCAAGTCAATCAGTAAGACCCTTCTTTACCGATCTACAGACCAGACTCTCAGTTCTAGTGAATGATTAACGTTCCCAGAAGCCCCTGTGCCTGAGAGTAAGGTTAATCACTGCGGAGTGACGTCTCTGACCGTCTGCATGTGGACTTCACTGTGCAGTCCTAATGCGCGATATACCAAAAACAGCCTCTTAATTAGACACGTCTAAGAGAGACGGAGTGTCCTGGGGTAGCAGGGGACTTCAACATAACTGGTGGGAAAAAAAATAAAGACGAGCTCAGAGGTCTTTAAAATATAACCTGATATAAACCTGGTATAAAATCCAACCTGACTCATTAAATTTTTATAAGATCAGGTTGAGCCCTTGGGCCAGAGACCAAACACAAACCAGGATCAATTAATTTTAGAAGCACGATAAATTCAAATAAAGTTAATAACATACTGCATATCTAACAAACATTCCAGAACAAGTGGTTCAATAAAGTACATTATGGGCGCCAACGTACAAACTAATAAATATAGCAAGCTGCTTTTTCCCCACACGCATGATCCTGTCATAAACTTTCAGAGCCCAGATTAATTGCTTGTACCATCAGCCACCCAGGGGTTTACTCCAGATGTTCCCACATGGACACTTTAAAGGTCTAAAATCTAGTTTTTAATCATTTTGACACTACATGGATCTTCTGTTTGTGTACTAATAAATAAATGAGAATTAAAAAGTCCGGGGTTGGGGCGCTCGGTGGTTAAGGTATTGGACTGCTGATCAGGAGGTCAACAGTTCGAGTCCCGACGCCACCAGGCCGCCACTGTTGGACTCTTGGGCAAAGTCCTTCACCACCAAGTACCCCGATACCATCGGCATCGAGCCGGCCACCTGACCGCGTAAGTAACTGCCACAGAAACAGATATCTCCAGGGTGGAGACATCATATTTAAGTTGGAGCGTTACCACACACTCTTTGGGGAACTCTGAATGAAATGATGTTAACTTGTTAAAGAAAGAGTAAAATATGGGACACGTGTTTCGTACCTCCGGAACTTTTGCACATTGTTCTGCTCATTTTTCACACAAACTGAACTTTTTCAATTCTATTTTAATTCAATTTTATTACCGTACATATTCTAAATTTTGCAGCTAAAGTTTTCTATAATTTTTATTCTCTATATTTGTTTTCTTATTTTTGCTTTTTATCTATCTATTATTTTTTTCTTGAATAATTTTTCTCTTTTTTCTTGTTTAAATAATTTTCGCTCACGGGCGGTTGTACAAGCATTGCACTGTATATCATACTGTGTATTACTGTGTATGTGAAAAAAACTTTGAATTCGACTTTTAAATCTCTAACGCTCGTACTCAAGTAACTTTTAACGCCCAGCACTTTGTAGTTTCGTAATTTTTAGTTTACAGAAATTATCTGGTGTCACTCAAGTGTGAATGGGTTCTCTTTGGTTCCTTTTAAGGGTTTTTTCCCCTCATGTTGCCTTGGCGTTTTTGTCCACACCACCTTCGCCTTCGGGATAAAGCCCTGTCCAAGCCGTTATTGGCAGGTAATTACTGTAGATTTCCCAGAGCACAACCAGGCCTACAAACACAGCCGTCGAGGACTCCAACTCCCGGCACACATGTTCCAACTTACCTGGTTTCTGATTACTGGCACCTGGACACAATTACTCTCTCACACACACACACACAGAGCCACAGTATGTAAAGTCGCCCTAAACACAGACTCTTTGTGAAGTTTATGAGTTGTGTCAGTTTCTACCAGGTTGTTACCAACCCTAATGTTCCTGTTGTGCTATTATGGTGTTGATCCTGTTGTTGATTTCCTGTCGTGCATAGTTTATGTTGTTTGCTAATCACATGATCATTGCCTGTTCATCATTTTCTAATTCGATTCGCATGATTGTGTTAAATGCTGGTTTAAATTAAAAAAAAAATACAAAAAAATAGCTGGAACCGCAGTCACAACCTCGCCTGTGTTTGTAACTGATACATTTATTTAAAAAAAAATAAAAACATTATACCTGGATTCTTGTAAAGCTGCTTTGTGACATTGTGGTGTTGTTAAAAGCGCTATGAAAATAAAATTGAATGAAACGAACTTGAATGAACCCAATTTCTTTAAGGTTTATTAGAAATAAGGTGCTTTGGTTCTGGGTCGATGTCTGAGCTGATCTGCCAGAACTCAATTTTCATTCGTGAGCTCTGACCAGAGACGCCGCCGATACTGAGGCGCCCTCGCTCTCTCACTCCTGTAGAAGCCTTTCATGTATTCATCTCATCCACACAGGTTTCAAGGACGTCATCAGGCTCTGTGATTAACATTCAAGTCTGTACAGACGTTTAAATCTGTGGCTTAATGAACAAATTAGATTTTCTTAGATCATTTATGAATTAAAAAATCCAATAGACTAACATCCATTGAAACCCACTTTAAAGATCTCATGTTGTACGTCTTGTTAAAAATTTCATGTAAGTTGTAGAGGTCTCTGAAATGTGTAAACTGAAATGCAATTCGGCTCATGGATTCTAACATCCCTGAAATTTCTTTTCCTGTTTCACACGAGCTGTTTCACTGTCTGAATCCAAATAAGTTACTGATTACTGATGCAGAGTGAAAGGATTCCTACGGAAAAATCTATTTTTGTCAAATCTCAGACCTTCACAACTCCAGAGACACGAGACCTGCCTCTTCAGTTTCTTTTTTTTTTGGCGGGGGGGGGGATTTTCTTCCTAATTTAGTCGTGTTCAATTCCTCCCCGTCACTAGGGGGCTCCCACATTAAGGCTACTACTACCACTCAGTCGGGAGGGCCGAAGACTAGCACGCGTTTCCTCCGAACCACGTGACACCAGCCGACCGCATCGCTATCCGCTCCTTCCGCTTGCGTGATAGAGCCGTGATTAATGTGGGAGCACTAAGTACCTCTCATCCCGCCCCCCTGAGAGAGCTCGGCCAATCAGATCTCTCTAGACCTCCGGCTGCGAGAGGTAACGGCATCACCCGGGAATCGAACCAGCGATCTCCGGATGATACCGCGAGCACTTTACCACTGCGCCTCTCAGGCTGAAGGCCCCAGATCTTTAGTTTCTATAACTTTAATTCATTCATTTTAATTCACAACATAATTCATTCCAGAAGTGTGCTTGTATATCAAAACACTCGTATATCAAAGCAAATTTCCCCATAAGAAATGATGAAAACTCAGATGATTCGTTCCACAACCCAAAAATATTCATATGAAAATAATTAATACAAAATATAAAAATGAAAAAATAAAACTAACTAACCTGAACTTTACCTTCGTAGCTGAAGTGACTGTAAATATATATAAATAATATTCGATGATACTCAGTACTCGTAAGTCAAGTTACGAGTTGTCAACAAAACAAGTTGTCTCTTGTTCAGAGACATATTTAAGAATTATTTTTGATCAGCATGATTTTATTTATTGTTGAGATTCTCGAGCCGTTCAATACGATGTGTCTCATTTTCCAATCGGACCAAAAACTAATGAGTTAAGAGTCACAGGATCAAAGTGGTTCTTCGCAGGTCCCAAACAAGTCCTCATTGTTCTAGTGGGTTTAGGAGACCTGGCTGAGTTTCCTGGGTGTGTGTGTGTGTGTGTGTGTGTGCAAAATTGAACGAGATACGGCTGCTCGCCCTAAATCAGAAAATCAGGAGTTTTCAGGAGCGCTTTGTGGTACGAGCGGTACGACCCACATTTTTGTCCAAGGATTTTTTTGCCCTAAAAAAATACAATAACAATATTAGGGCTGTCCTAAAAATAACAACAATGTGCTGTACATAAAATACTAAATAAATTAATTAATTAATACTAATTAACGTGACTCAGAAGAACGAGTATCTCGGAGAGTGATTTGTTCATTTTCTACTGGGCGCGCATGCGCTAATCATCGCAAAACCCCTGAAGGTTGTGTACAGGAAACAGAACTGAGTGATTCTTTCTCATTGACTCTTCTACTCCAAGTCGTTTGTTCTTTTGTCACGTGACTCCCATAGACGCTGTGCGGTGCGATAGATTCAAAAGAACGAACGACTCAGACTGGAAGATATGATGGTGAGCTGCTCATTCTGTTTATTATAATATGTCCTTAGCTGCATTATAATATTATCATTACTTAAACTATATCCAAAATTTGTGTATGTAGGCGTATTGGGGGTCTTTTTTATTGAAAATGTAACATTTTATTTTATTTCTGATCAAAAGAAGGAAATGAACTAAATGCCTCAAAAAAAGATTCGTTCATTTTGATGGACGAGATTCAAAGAACCGAGTCACTAGAATGATTCAAACTTCCCATCACTAGTGTTCAATAGGCCGCAGATGCTGGAAAATAAGCCTCACACTATGATGTTCCTCAATGTGATGTCACTGAATATAACGTCAGTCAATATAAGGCCACACAGAAAGTTATTAATCATTTTCAGTGTAAGTTTAAGACATTATCACGTCTGACCCGTTTGAGAGTCAGTGTCTTTAGATCACATAAATTCCCTAGGAGGAGTAATTCATCGGGTGCGGTTTTGCGAAAACCCCAAATAACTGGCCTCCTGTTGAGTCGAGCCCAGTACATTGAGCTCTAAATTTGTACCGAGTTTCGTGTGCCTATGTGAAAGTGTGTATGAGCTATTCAGCAAAATCTAGTGTAGGGGCCCCTGGGGGCCCCGGGCCACGCGACTCTCAGGCATCCTAATGGCAGGAGATTCCAACCTGTCTGCCAGTTTTCATGAGTTTTTGAGCTTGTTAAGACCCCAAAAAGTTCAAAAGGGTGGAAAAAAAATAGTCCTTAGGAAAACAAGAGGGTTCTGCGCACCCTGTAGTGCTTGGGACCCTAAATATAGTAAACATATCAATATTAAACCCTGAAAAAAACTTTTCCATATATTACATATCACCAGTTCATAATCACAACATTCCTAAATCTTAAGTATTACATTTAAACACAATTTATTATTAACACTTTTACTTGCCTTGATACTTCATACATTTTATTGGTGTCTGTTCTTGAATTTTATATTTTCATTATGTATTACAGAAACATTTCTTGATCAGGTCTGACTTAAGAAGAAGAACAGACTGATCGTGTCTGGCCGTAACAACTCAGAAAAATGAAACACTTCTTTGCCCTTTTATTTGGCAAATGAGCACAGAGAGAAAAATTTTGGTCTTTGCCAAAAAAAATGTGTAACTGCTCTTTGGTTCTACAGTAGAAGAACTTTTTGTAATTTATGTTGCGACTTAACACTATCATCAGAAATCAAGAATTTGTGTTTGTATTTTTATTTAATTATAAAATAATGAATTTGGGTCTTTTTTACCGGATCGCTTTCTCAGTACTACTTCATTTTATTGTTTTATTTTTCTCTGTACACTAATTTATTGTTGAAAATATGTGTGGAAATTTGGATTCCTACAGCAAGATTAAGTTAGAGAAATAAGCTCGAACTAAGTATTTTGTTTACGAGTTTTAGTCAAATTGATTTACACCAAAGTGTAAAATCCTTTCTGGCTTCTACAAGGTTTTCCTTCATGTGAAACTGAATATATTACTAACAAAACACTAAGAAGAAATGTTTGGTGCACAATCGTTAGTCTCTGAGGGAGATCCAGAGAGAGGTACTGAGTTTAGCAGATGGATGGAGGGATGGATGGATGGATCTCCTCTACAATCAGAGAACATGTTTATGACCCACAGCAGGACACAGGACAGGTTGTGAACTTCTTCAAATGAATTCATTTATCTTCAAAGGCGACCTTGAGTAAGATGTTTGTAACATGAAGAAGCTTTGTGCTTTGTGAGCTGCTTGACCTGGGGTCAAATCATTTTTGTGCTGTTTTTATAATCCCAGAATAATGATCATTTGATATTTAAAACAAGCATTAAACAAGAATTCTTCTTTATATCCAGAATAAAAATGTATACACACTTCAGGAAAAGAAAAATAGTATGATGTATATTATATTCGTATCATATTAATAATATTATCATATTATTATCACAATATTATCACATTTATCAGTATGTAATGTATAGCAATAACTTTAGTATTAAAATATTTATACAAGTTCTTCTTTTCATGAAGTGTGTATACATTGGCTGATTCTGTATATATACAGTATATATATATTAAATATATAGTGTAAGTAAAAAGAGAAAATAGTTTGCAGAAATAGTTAAAAGGTTAAACCTAAACATAATCTGATCAGCTTTATTGTTCAACCTGAAATATATATTATTTTCACTTAATCTTCTTAAACTGTAATTTCACAAAATTTTGTTTGGTGTGACTTTATACAGTATTGGTTTCCACTGGATTCGTGGCTAAATATTAGGAAATTGTACAAAATGTACCAAGTTCACAACAAGATTTTGAATCTACTGTCATTTCATCTTATTACAATGGGAAAGAGAGGAGACAGAAAAGTTTATGTTTACGCCTTGTTCACACTAAGTTGTCCTTCTTTGGTGGTCAGACAAATACACTCCCTGTTCGGTAATCGGAGAGAGAATCACAGATGAGA
>JAOVVB010232665.1:0-10356 GCA_028570985.1 Heterobranchus longifilis
GTTTTGCCATGGCATATTCAACATTTCCTGTACATATAGCAGTTTTGTGTTCAGAGATCCTCAACTTTAGGCATCTTTTTGTTTGTCCAACATATGCCTTGTTATACATCCTCTGAATTCCCTAGGTCTCTACTTTGTGGTTGTAAAGTTTTATGAGGCTGTCACAACAACTAGAGGTCACAACAGCTCATGTTAATACAGTGAGGACGAGTTTCAAAAAATGGTCTCACTACAATGAAATGGTTACTATGGTGACTAACATCATCTTGAGTGTGTTGCAAATGGCCCCATTTATTTCCTGGGCTTGAAAAATATGCAATTAGCCATTTAACTCAGAGACTAATTTGATTTATCATGGGGGATCCAGCTAAAAACAAGTTATGTGTGGTCACCATTTTGGAAGTCCAAGACGGCGACCACAGAGGTTTTAATGTTCTTCACACTATACAAGATTTTGAACGAAGCTTGCAATCAGGACATTATGAACCTGACTGATTGTTATGGTGCAAACAAATATTTTTCTTCTGTTACTGTTATACAGCCAATTTTACAGTAATCTTTTCTTTATTCATCAGGTGCATGATCCTAAGGAAACTCCTGATTTCTTCGGGACCTGTGGCTATCGGTCACCTGCAGCAGGCCTTACAGTGGCAGTATGAGATGTTGCGCAGCCGTGTTAATCATTCCTCTGCTGACGCTACAAACGGAACAGCTAAGAATGTTGAAGACCTCACTAAATGTGAAAGTAGTAAGGAAGAGGCATATCTTCTGGGAACGTCTCCTTCAACGGCGGTGTCTGTGTTTGCTGAGGGCAAACCTCCCTCCCTCAGCTCGTTCGACTCAGGCTTCGATGGAGCTGGGAGCAGCCAGCTGGAGGTCTGGGGGGGGAGGGAAGGAGTGGATGGTTTGTCCAGATCAGCTGGGACCAGGGACTCTGTGAGACCAGCCATGAGCCAGCCTCAAATCCACAAAGAGAATCTCTGCAGTGTTTCAGATTCTGAGGATCACAAAGAGGACCTCAGCTCTGTGGGAAACTCCTCCAGGGCTAGCATCCAGATCATCCCGAAAGTAACCGTGGATTCCCTCAACTTGGAGATCAAAGTGAAGCGCTCGGCTGCGCTGCCCAATAATCCTTGGCTTAGCCTGCCAGTAGACGATCTAGAAAATTCATACACAGTTACCATCACGCAGAACCCAACACCACAAAATAGAGAGCTACAGTTCCAGGATCCCTCTGTCCCCTGCACTAACGCCACCCAGTCCACACAGACCAGAGGCCCAGAGAGCACGGACTGGACACTACATTCACAAAGCAGTTTGGAGGATCCTGAACTGAGTCCCATTCACAATATCCTCTCCAGCACTATTACAGACGGAAGAGACAAGTCCATGTGCACCATAGAGGGGGTTCCCACACTCCTCTGGGATTCTTACGACCTCCATGACCAGAAACAGGATGCTGTTGATGGGTAACTATCAGTTTCCAGTCTCCACTACTCATATCTACTTTAACCCTTAGAGACCCACCATAGGAGCATTTTTTGTCTTTTTGTGAACAATGAAAGGGCTATGGGGACTAACATAACCACACATGAATAAAATTGGGCTCATTGAATCCACAAGAGTCTCACCTTTCCAGTCATACCCAATTTATGTAATTCAAGACCCCAGTATGCAGAAATATTGAAATACGCCATTTTAGAATATGTGAAAAATGCAAGTTGTTGCCCAAAACTGCATGGGATTATCATAATAATGTAAAGGAGAGACTTGTGGGTACCCATAGACCCATTTTTATTCAGATAGCTTGAGGTCAGAGGTCAAGGGACCCTTTTGAAAATGCCATGCCAAATAGTTAAGTGAATTTAGTGATTAAGTAGCTAGGAAAATTATTAAATTATTAAAAAAAACAAAAAACTGCCATTTTTGTCCACAGTTGTTGTGACTGCCCTGGTGACCTCATTTCAGGGCGTTGCATTGTGGGTTACAGAATGTGAGGTCGACTGGTCCTGGAGATTTTTTCAGAATCGGTACAACATCTGGGTATTTTTGGCATACTGCAGATTTTGGTTTTGTTTGCATATTGCATACTACATACTAAATTTTGGCCAAATCAGTATGTACTGCTAGTATAGTATGTGGTTTCGAATACAGCCTGGGACAGTTGATGGATAATTTCGTCAGGAAATTTGTTTCATCTGTGCTTTTCATGAGTAGTGTCTAGAAGGTAACCCTAGATTTGTTAGTCTTGCAAGATGGGTAAGGTTAGGCATTAACTTCAAATTGTTAAGGTTAGATGGGTAAGGTTAGGCACTAACCTTGAATAGTTAAGGTTAGATGGGTAAGGTTAGACATTAACCTTGAATAGTTAAGGTTAGATTGGTAAAGTTAGACATTAAGTTTGAATAGTTATGGTTAGATTGGTAAGGTTAGGCATTAACCTTGAATAGTTATGGTTAGATTGGTAAGGTTAGGCATTAATCTTGAATGGTATGGTTAGGGTTAGGTGGTCGGTTTTTCCCCATTTTTGCAAATCTAGGGTTACCTTCTCGACACAACCTCGAGAAAGTGCGACGGTCACGTGTGTTCGACTGAACTCGAATGATGCAGGTTGAACAGCAGCAAGTGAGGAAGCTGACCAATTTTGTCATGTCTTGATGTCTTTTTCTGTATGTTTTATACACTGTGTGTACATTTAACCTCTTCTGTTGATGCGTGTACCATTTGTCATGTTGTCGTATGTATCTAGCTGACATTGTTGGGAAGCTTACTTTTGAAATGTAATAGGTTACAGGTTACTAGTTACCCTGTTAAAATTTTAATAAGTAATGTAACTATTTTAATTACTTCATCAAAGTAATTTAACGTATACATTTGATTACTTTTTGATTACTTTTCTAACAAATGTTTTAAACTGGGTAATAAAGCTGAAAATTCCTAAAAACATAAATGTAAAGCATGCAGTGTGGAGTGCTGTGTAGCTGTCCTAAAGAAGACATTCCTGCACGGAGAAAAGGTGCAAAGCAACAGAATGAATGTTATATTCTACATATAAGCTTTTTAAAGTAAAATAATATATTCAGATGTAACCCCTTTGTAATCACCAACATTTTGATTTGTAACTGTAATTTAATCACATATTTTTTTCTCAGTAACTGTAACCGGTTACAATTACATTTATTTTATAGTTTAATTACAGTAATTTAGTTACAACTAGTTACTCCCCAACACTGGTAACCGACGTTGCAATCTTCGTGTGAAGCATGTTTTGTTACAGCATATGACTGCATCTGCATAAAGAAAGTGAGGAAACCTAGCGACCTCAAAAGCCCTTGAAGTAGCTACATGGTCTGGAGAAAGAGATTAATGAATGTGCTGTTAATGATAAAGTGGCCACCCCAGATAAGCTCCTTTCAGTCATGGACAGTAATCTGTAAATGACAATTTTACTGTCCATGTTGGTTTGAAAATGTCCTCCAGTCCTTTTCCCCAAATGGTTGTCCTGTCAATTTGCCAGAATCTAGTGAAGTTTACTGAACATTTTCTATGTGGCCACAATGTAAATGCATGCAGAGGATTTACTTACTTACTTACCCATTTAGTTTTGATGCCTGAATTCACAAAACTGCAGCCTTGGTGAAGCGTCATAGTTTAGCACGTATAAAACATACAATTGTAATATATCTGTGGTTTATAAATCATACTGTAACATATATGTGGTTTATAAAACATACAAATGTAACATATCTGTGGTTTGGCAAAGTGGCCATGCCATGGGCTCAAAGGGTTCTCTGGGTGTGGCAATTACTTTGTGGTAATTTATTAATTGCAAATATAGGCAATAATAATATGCACCATATAAATTGAAAAAGGGAGCCCCAGAGAGAGATGACGTATTTTTGTAGGCCAACCAGGAAGTTAGCATCGCCCTGGTTCCATGGACAAAAAGCCTATGCAGAAAAAAAGTTTATAGGCCTACTTACACGTTATGTCTGGCAAGATAATCTCTCCATATGAACACCACTTTTATGATTTTTGAAGAGTAAATACAATTGGCAGAAGTTAAAACAATTTTTTTTTTTAAACCTGGGCCGCTAGCAGGTTAATCCAGCCCTGATTGATGAGTATTTTCCCAATATTTAGTCATATAGGAATACTTATCATAATATGACAAATACAGGCTATATGCAAAATGGCACAGGACATAAGTTAATTGATAATCAAACTGGGGTTCAATTAAGTTACTGTTCTCTGTTATGCAAAACACAAATGTAAAATGTGTTAGTTTTTACTTTTGAGATGTTGTTCAAGCCCTACAGACAAATGTCGAAAATTGCTCGTACCTAAAGACTACAATTCCCACAAACCACCGGGCCAGTTACGGCTTTGAGTGCGTGCCCTCGTAGGGAGCAGACACAGCACTGTGCGATCGTGAGGCCGGCCTCGGCGTTGGTTAGAGGTAAGTTTATATTACTTATTTTTATGAAACCTTATGGAATAGTGAATGGAAACATGTGCAAAAACAAAAAGCGCTAGTTTAGTCTGACATTTGAACAAGTATACGGTAGTATAAGTAGTTCAATTGGCTGCTCCTACCCGGTTTAGGGCTACCGTTGGGCACGCCTATGTAGGGTAACGCTAGCTGCTCCGGGGTTGCAGAGCTGTGCGCGCGGGCCCGGAGGAGGCATCAACACTTGGAGGAGACGGGGTATTTTTAGCAACCGGTGAAAAGGCCAACGCCAGCCAGCCATTAGCTACCGCCTGGAAATACAATTTATCTGACGTCTAACATTAGCTGGCGGGTAGGCATGCTAGGTGTATGAACTGTCTTAGCCAACACAGGCGTTAGCAAACAACACAGCTCACAAGCTAGTAGCAGCTAGTTAGCTTACGGTTGCTAGCCATAACGTTACAAGAGCTTTTCCATTAACGTTACTAAAGCGTATTTTGCTCTCCCCCTACCGTTAACTCATTTCAAGCGGGCCTAGAACTATTTATGTCCCGTCGGTATGTAGGGTATGTTGTTTGGACTTCTTTTCAGAGCTCTCATATTGTTCCAGGAACAACAGTGTATCGTTATGTGGAAGCACATGACTTGTGCTGTCAGTGTCACCCAAAGCTTAGAGACGAGTTTGGCGTGTTTAACAAAACTCGGCAAGTTAAACTAGTTTTTATGTTGTTTTTTCGGAATGTGGTGGCACTCGAATACTTTTAGTGCACTTTGAGTCTGACCATGTTGTTGTTGTTGTTGTTGTTGTTGTTGTTGTTTGTGGTGGTGGTGGTGTTGTTTTAAATTGTGGTCAGCATCAAGGAAGTCGTGAATTAGCACAGAAAATAAGTCAACTAAGTAAAAACAGTTTTGTTTCAAGTGGAGATTAATCTTTGTGGTACGGATAGTGACAGATTGTGACACTTTTTTGGTCTGTACAGCATTAGGGTAACTTAGACACTGGATTGCCTTGAAGGTTATAATGTAGCCTATTGTAATGTAAATGTATTTACAATGTGTTTTTGTTGAAAATGGATTACATAAGTGTTTCTAATATTAAGTGAATCTACTGATATAAATTGGTTGGACAAGATATATCTCCCTTAGCTGTTTTGTTAAGTCATACCATTTGACTCGCATCATTTTCGTACTCTTTTAGCCAACCAACTTAGTAGCTTCATTGAAATGAAGGAGGAGGCTGTCTGCAGTTTTGGTTGTTGTTGTTGTTGTTGTTGTTGTTGTTGTTGTTGTTGTTGTTGTTGTTGTCGTCCCCACACCCCGCATTTTTCACCCATAGAGCTTGGCAACCGACGTCACAGCGCAGTGCATTATGGGAATGGGTCCACCATCTTGTGAGGCCAAGCAATACGTGAACAGACGTTACAACCGTGACAACCAGCGACATAACTAGTCCTTCCACCCATGACTACTGTAGAAGTATAGCTACTCAATAACAAAGCACAGTCTGGTTACTGGCTGCAAGTGGCCGTGCACCATGGCCCCTCACTCCCATCAGCCACCACGGCACACTGCGGCGTGACGTCACGTTGCCAAGCCTTAATACCGACTTTTTTCTTCTGTCTTTCTGACCGGCTCCCATTCTGTCTCTCCATCTTCCCAGTGTGTGTTGTAGGGTGATTCAGGATGGTGGACCAGCCTCCGTGGGAGCAGATAGGATCCAGCTTCGTACAGCACTACTACCAGATGTTTGACTCTGACAGATCACAACTCGGATCCATATATGTGAGTGTGACAGAACCATGCTTTCGTTCAGTTACGAGATGTCTTACCACAGGGCTGGGCTGCACTTATGAATTCACTTTTATTTTTTAATGAATGCAACACAAATCTAACAAGATCTTTGGTAGCTTGTACACTAGGTGGGCATATGTAATTGAAGACAGAGCCTGCTTAAATAGGAGTGGGGCCTGTTTTTATTTGATTCATAATTAACAATATTTTCGATACAAAATCTTTGAATGTTTTTTGAATTAGGTATTTAAAACGTAAATTCAAAATAGCTGTGTGTGCATGCAAGCCTACTGCCTAAAAGAGTAAGATCATTAGGCAGGAGCACAATCAAATTGTACAAGCAAAAAAAAGATGAACTGTAATGTGTAGGTCATGAATAGCCCCTCCTCTCCATGCACACACTCTGAATCAAAACATGATCATGTGCAGGTTAACTCTGATAAGTTAGTCTGCCGTATTTCCTCAAATAGAAGCCGGAAGAAATAATAGAAATAGAAGAAATAATGGCCCGGGGGCGTGGTTGACACAAACAAATAAAGGCCCCAAATAATTATTGCAGGAGAAAAAACAAGGATGGATAAACTCCCGGTGGCTGTCATATTTGCATGCCAACTAAGCATAATGTATATTTCCGTCACTTTTAAAAATTCAACAATAATCAATAATAATAATATAATAATTCAACAATAATAAATTCAACAGTAATCATGCTATTTTCAACACCTTGCTGTTCTGGATCATCTAAAGTTATTGTCCAAACAAACAGAGGGAATTATAAATAAAGGCCTGTCTTCTAATACAAGCCTGCTTCAAATAAAGACCCGGTACACTCTGCAGCTGAGGGAAATAAAGGCCTCTGTTTGAGGAATATACGGTATGTCCTTAGCACAATGCTGTACATGTATACTAGCATGCTGTACATAGCTGCCAGAGCACACAGTAGATCTCCCTCTGTGTGTGCTAAAACCAAAATGTGTGTATTTATCACAGTAATGACGGTATTGCAAAATCCATGTTGTGGTATAATGTGACACAAGTGACAGTCACAAAACCAGTATACCACCCACCCCTACTTCATGCATGTGTTTCTCTCAATCTCAATCAGATAGGGCTTAAAGGGAGCAAAGCTAAGCGAGCATCACTTCAGTTATGTTCTGTGGCTTTTTGGGTAGACCTTTCATCTGTAAATAGCATCCTCTGCAATTCACCCCCCTCCCCTCCCGTCTCTCTCTCTCTCTCTCTCTCTCTCTCTCTCTCTCTCTGTCTCTCTCTGTCTATCTTTCTCTCTCTCTCTCTCTCTCTGTCTCTCTCTCTCTCTGTCTCTCTCTCTGTGTGTGTGTGTGTGTGTCTCTCTGTCTCCCTAGTTTCTCCTCTCTCTCTCTCTCCCTAGTTTCTCCTGTCTGTCTCTCTCCCCCCCTAGTTTCTCCTCTCTCTCTCTCTCCCTAGTTTCTCCTCTCTCTCTCCCCCCCTAGTTTCTCCTCTCTCTCCCTAGTTTCTCCTGTCTGTCTCTCTCTCCCCCTAGTTTCTCCTCTCTCTCCCTAGTTTCTCCTGTCTCTCGCTCCCTCTCTGTCTCTCTCTCTCTCCCTAGTTTCTCCTCTCTCTCTCTGTGTCTCTCTCTGTGTGTCTCTCTCTCTCTCCCTAGTTTCTCCTCTCTCTCTCTGCACTGGACCTGGCTGTCAGTGCCTCACTCCAGCTGTTTGGATCTGGATCTTCGTCCTCCAGGACATTCAGTCTCTCGTCTTATCTCTCTCCCTCTCTCTGTTTGTTATTTTCTCCTATCTGTGTGAATGAGGTGCTGCAGTTGTGCCTCTTGTGTGTTTGTGTAGTCTGTCCTCTGTGGCTCAGGTCCTATCTGTTTGGTGACGGACACATTCTTGTGTCATGTCACATGTTTAATGCAAATGTGTACATCAATATCAGGAATATAGCTGCAACTAACAATTATTTTCATTATCAGTTAATCTGTTGTTTAGTTTTGCTATTAATTGATTAATATTTTAGTCTATAAAATTCAAAAAATCACAAATTGTGAAAAATTCCCATCACAAGTTCGGAGAGGTGAAGGTGACATCTATAAATGTCTTGGCCATCAACAGTCTTAATTAGTCAATTATATGAAAAGCAGAGAATCCTCACAATATGAAGCTGGAGACTACAAGTATTTGGCTTTTTTCCCCTTTTTTTTTTTTTACTTGATTAGACAAATTAATTAAACAGTTAATTAATTATTTAATCTCCAATCAGGAACTCAGACATTAAAATTACTGGCAAAGTGTTTGTGATTTTCACAGATGTGTGCAGCGTCTGAATGTCTCAGATACTCAACTCATCCACAGAAGGAATGTGCATACTTTTATTTCTCGTAATGCAAAAATAACCAGTCATATGAATTTCTTTTGCATTCGTTTTAAAGTTTGGCATGGTCATAGAAACATGCTTCTTTTAAAAGTAAAGCTACACAGTCAAATAACTATTGTTAATATTCCAACAAATAACACAAAGTGATTCAAGGACAGCATGAAGAGCTGTTGATAAAGTTGTTTGACAGCATCAGGGATCGTTGATGATCATCTTTAAAATGGGTAATACAAAAAGTCATACCAAAAACACACGTTCGTCCCCACATTTCTTTCAGTCAGTTAATTTGGCAAGAAAAGCATTTGTCACATTGAGCTGCACTTCATGGCAATAAGACTCACGGATGTGACTACTTTAGTACCCTTTATCTCAGTACCAACAAACACCATAACCTTTACAACACGTACAACAGGAGTACCTTGCACAAGTATAATAATTATCTCAAACTGACCTCTGTTCACGTTAGGCCGTGCTTTAACACATTGTTTTTAAAAGAGGATCACAAATATGGAAAAAAAAAATGAACTACTGGTACCTCTACTTTTATAAAAGTAAAGAAAACAAGTCTCCAGTTTGCAGAGATTCATCAGAAGTGTAGCTTTCTGTAAATGATGTCAAACAAATATATTTTGGCTAAAATCTGGTGGACAGACAAGTCTATTAGGGGAATATTAATTTATGGTTTCTGTGATAAAGATGCCTCTATCCCTTTATATTTATCTTTAGCACATGAATATACAATCTTTGTCTTTGATGTATAAAACACGAGGTAATAATGTTTGACAGGGATGTGACCGTCTGAGGAGCCAGGGTGTGTTTGAGTACATTCACCTCCACTTCCTGTTGCAAGAACGTTACTGTATGATATACTATATTAAAGGAATAGCTCAACATTTTGAGGACACTTTCTTACAGAGAGTACAGTAAATATGAAGCTAAAACCAGACAGCGTATTCTCATACGAGTCGTATGATATCTTACGAAATATGACCATTCTATTTAACGTTGTGAAACGATGACCGGGATGTGACGGTTATGTTTAGACACCAAAACTACTTGGTTAAGTTTAGAAAAAAAGATCATGGTTTGGGTTAAATTAAGTACTTCCATATGTAACTGCGTGACGTAGCTACGTACAGAAGTTAACTTACAAACGTCACTTAAAATAACAACGTTGAATTTTGGGTCCACAGGAGATGCAAACACCGGCGTCCCGGGTGAAAGTCCTGTGTTTTTATTCTTATTACGGCCACTAGAGGTTGCTGTTCAACAACACACGCCAATATGGGTCGTAATTATTATGTGAGTTGTATACGAATTATAGTGCATCACTTTTTCGTAGGTATATATACAAACAGTGAATGAGGACAGCCAGAACCATCAGTTTGGTTAGCTTAGCTTAGCTTAGCTTAGCTTAGCTTAGCATAAAGACTGGAAACGGGGAAAATGCTAGCTTGGCTCTGCCCAAAGGTAACAAAATCTGCCTACCAGCACCTCTAAAACTCACAAATTAATAAATTATATTTCATTTGTTAAATCTGCACAAAAACTGATGTGTGAAAACAACAATTTTACTCGTCGCGGCCAAGAAATAATCCAGCATATTTTATTTTTTGGTATGGATTAAACAAAGGAGACGTTTAAATAATTGAGCTTTAGACGTGCTGCCGGGCAGATTTTGTCCCTTTAGACAGAGCCAGGCTAGCTGTTTCCCTCTGTTTCCAGTCTTTATGCTAAGCTAAGCTAACTGACTTCTG
>JAOVVB010232666.1:0-10356 GCA_028570985.1 Heterobranchus longifilis
CTTTCTTTCTCAAAACATTAAGACTTTTTTTATCGAAACATTATGACTTTTTCTTGAAACATTGTGAGTTTGTTTTTTTCAAAACATTACGACTTTTTTCTCAAAATTGTGACTTTTTTCCCTAAACATTACGACTTTTTTTTTCAAAACATTACGACTTTTTTCTCAAAACATTACGACTTTTCTCAAAATTGTGACTTTTTTCCCTAAACATTCCGACTTTTTTTTATCGAAACATTACGACTTTTTTTTATCGAAACATTACGACTTTTTTTATCGAAACATTACGACTTTTTTCTCAGAAAATTGTGACTTTCTTTCTCAAAATATTAAGACTTTTTTCTTGAAACATTAAAACCTTTTTCTCAGAAAATTGTGACTTTTTTCTCGAAACATTACGACTTTTTTTTAAGATACAAATATTTTTATTGCATCACAGATAGGACACTAGTAAACTACAGTCAATTTCTGAGAATACTCACAATTGTCACGAAAATTTAAATTCACCACGATCAACTTGTGAGTTTTTGTTAATCGCGATCCACAATAAAATCGATTATTGTCTCATCCCTAATTGACATTGAGCAGATCTAATCCAACAACTGTTTTCCACGAGGACCCGTGTCCGCTGGTGGAACTGTTGACTCCAACACGTGACGTTCCGAGCACACGGGACGTCACTAACCACCTGACCGCTCTGTACTTCAGGATCTCACACAGCACTGCTCCGGTTTTGATCTCTGACATTTGCACTGTGATCAACCCTCACGCCCCCATACACACTTTCCTCCCTAACAAGCAGGCGGAGGTCGATGCTACATCCTCTAATTCTCGCCCACGGGCACCGGGCTCCAAATTCAATTTTGCCCCGGGCTTTTTTGGAGGCCACGTGTGTCAGAGCAGGCAGCTAGTCGCCTCTATTTCACAGGTAATCTCTCCTGTATTGACTTAATGGGTGCAGGCTCTGTAATAGAGGTCATTTAGTGCAATGGTTTAGTGCTGTGGAAGATTATGGGCCAAAGTGGGGCTTACCAATCCTAATGTTACATTTTAGCTGCAATTTGGGGATATTTACGCTTTTCCTTCAATCCTCGAGCCCCCGTGGTCGCCCCCTCCCAAAAAAAACCCCCTGGAGTAGCACTCAAACAGCCCCTCGAGACCCACGATTTACAGGATCATCTTCCCGTGTGTGTGTATGTGTGAGAGCAGAGCGGTTTGTGGATGGCTGAGGGGGATAGATTGATTCGCTTTTTTGTTAGGCAGAGAGGATTTGCACCACAGCGAAGCTTTAGCTCTTTTAAACTCTCGGTCTCTCTCTCTCTCTCTCTCTCTCTCTCTCTCTTGATTTCTCTGCCGCGCTCTTCCTCTTTTCAATAGGGACGGGGAAGTAATTAACAGCTACTTAAATTCCCTTGATGGATTTTGTGGACAGAGGAGAGAGGGGAAGGGGGCAGTGTGGTGAGAGACGTGCTCTATCCTCTGAAGCTTAATGCCGCCATTTGCAGAGAGCCGTTTTGTCCTCGAGGATTTTTTTTTTCTTTTTTTAAGATTTCCTGATGTAGAAGCAGAATAATAAAAGAAGCTGCTAATGCATTATGAAAACCTCTTTGCATTCATGCACGCTGCCATTGATTGCATCAAAATTTCAACTCCCCCTCCTGTCTGAGAGTGGTTCAGCATGGAGCCGTCTGTGACGCTCGTCAGCCTCCTTCCTGCATATTCTACAAGTCAAACTCTATTTTAGCATCATCGCAATATCAACTTACGCAATAAACACATCGCAAAAGACTGTGGCATATTCTGAAAAACACTCTTTGAAATGCAACTATCATTCTTTTTTTTAAATTATTTTTAAAATTGTGCCTTTTGTGTACAGCTCAGTGTTCAGTTTGTTTGATAAAATAATGTCAGAAATAACTTCCTTTCAGTTTTCTTTTTATAAACAAGCAATTTGTTGTATTTTAGCAGTAAAAGCAGCAGAAAGGCAGAACTGATATGACTATAAGATAAACATATGATATGTTTATTTATCGGAAGTGATATCGTTATCGCAATATTCAACAACGTTATCGCATATTTTCCTCATATCGTGCAGCTCTACTCTCTTTATTTTCTACCGAGGCTCGACATTAAGTCTAATTATCCCAGTGAATCTTTTTTAGGGCAAGTGGAAGAAAAATGTACTTTCTCAACAAAATAAACTGTGTCTTCACATTATGTGCTTCTCATTACTCGGCTACTTAGTTAAATAAATGCATTCAGAATACAGAATACATTGAATTTTGATGCTGGAGTCTATTCGTGGTGCGGGCAGCGATGCACCGATATATCGACCGGACGTCGATATTCTCCTTGTTGACTGCAATCAGCAAATAAGATGACATTCACTGAGGCAGTGGTCGATAATAATCTGGTGTTGTGCATCAGCTTTGAGCTGGCTAAACGTTGAAATTAAAAGTTAAAATGTTAAAAGGTTAAAACACTTTTGAAGCAGTTATTTTTTTTCCAAAAAAAGAGAATATTTTTCATGTGAAAGTGATATTAAAAGTTGTTTGTGTGACTGACTTTGTGCTCATTCAAAGATAGTGTCATGAAATGTTTAAAACAGTTCAGTTATTTTTTTTAATAATGAAGATTTCTTTGTTTCCCTGGCAAAAAGGGCAGAATAAACAAAAAAACCCAACAAAACCAATATAAACAACAACATAAAAACAGTAGTGTCAGCTATCGGTCAAATTGTTATTTTAAACATCGGTATCGGCCCTCAGTGCATCCTGAGGTACGGGTGCTTGGATCGGCCAAAAAGTGCGGAGAAAGACAATAATTTATCATATTTGATAAACCAAGTAAAAACAACATTACAATGTACATAATATGAAATCCAACTGTAATAAAATGTAAAGTTATTCGACTGTACTGTTTTCTGTACTGCTCCAAACTTAAAATATCATTAAATAATAATCTTTGAGCAGTCATAAAAACATTTCCTTCATGGGTTAGCTGAAATATCCAAATGCTTCCTGATCATGTGACCAGACAAAAGATTCATATGGTTTTACTCAACAGTTTTTCATCAATTTAAAGGAAAAGTCAGCTTTTATGACAGAATAAAGATGCTTATTTGATGATATTTTAACTTTTTAGCTCCCTTTTTTTTTTTTTAATAAACAAAACAGTACAGTAGAATAACTTCAACTTATTAACTTATTATTTATTAACTTAACTAAATACCCAATTAACCAACCAATCCAATAAAGGCTTATCTGCTGACTCTCCTCTTCCTGTTACAAAGTCAAATCGATTCCCGCCACGTCGATGATTCACACCACAAGTGGAAATCAACTTCCTGTTGAAATGCCCCGACTTGTCAACAGGCAGCCAATAAAGTCTTCATTCCTGTCCACTGCTTTTATAAAGTGAGGTCAATCACAAGCGTGTTTCACTCCTCCGATCAAACAGAGTCCCCAGATGGAAACAGCGGCACTTCCTGTCGACGTGTCTCAGTTTCCTCTGCGGTCCCCCTGTGCTAACGGCTGTGTCGTGTGTGTCAGGGCTGCCAGATCAGATGTCCCGCGTCCTGCGCGGATATCAAACCAGACAATGGACCTCCTGCTGCAGGCAGAGAGAGAACGCCGCCGTCTACTCAGAAAGCATTCATTTCCCTTCTCGGGCTAATCCTCCATCCCAGGAGAGACGAGCGCTACGCTAATGAATACAGAGCAGGAAATGTGAGTCTGCAAAGGCTGCGTGCTCCACGCCATCAAACGCACACCGTCTTTATACACGTTGTTCAGATAGTTGCATCAACACATCCACATGTATACTATGCATGCACACACACACACACACACACACACACACACACACACACACACACACACACACACACTTATTTGCTGTATAAAAACGATCCAAGTCAGGATCAGCAGTTAGATAAGTCTCATTATGAAAGAGTGAGATTATGGAACTAACACGGCCTACTTTCCACAGGTGTGTGTGTGTGTGTGTGTGTGTGTGTGTGTTTGTGTGTGTGTGTGTGCGTGTGTGTGTGTGTGTGTGTAACTGTGCCAATGAAATATTCACTGTCAACACAAACTCAGCGACCCTCGCTCAAACACACACCATGATACTTCTTTGTTTTTTGTCCGTGTTTGCTACAAAGTGTTTTGTTTACAAAAGGTTTGTTAAAAAGTTTCTACTTACGTTAAAATCCTGCATCGTGCCTCATAACATTTTTTCCCGCGACAGAGGGCGGTAGAACATGGGCTTATTGACTAAAAACAAGCTTGGCAGGATTGCACGATATCGATATTGCAACGATATTTTAGTGTTGACTGCTGGTGCGTTCACAAAATATTGACACAGTGACATTTCTGTGATGTAGGTCATCAGTAATAAGATCAGTAATGTGGATGTGATGACAAAGGGGGTAAAGACAAATGATAGAACAGCTAGAACTGTCTGGTAAAGTCCAGAAAATTACTAGCTGTCTTCGATTAAAGACATTTTTAGTCGACTGACAAAATTGTTTCGACTAATTGATTCATTGATTTATTCGACAGATCTGTAAAACTGAATTTCTACAGAGATGTGCTCATATGTTTTTGTTGTCTTAGTCAACTAAGGCCAAAACAATTAATTAGTCAACTATACGACTAACAGGAGTACAACTACAAAAACACACACGTAACAACACTTATTCTGTATTACAATATCCAAAATCTAAGACGATATCAAGTCTCATATGATAATATCGATATAATATTGATATACTGCCCAGCTTTACTTTCTTACATGAAAAAAAATAGATTAATTAACAAAACAGCAACAACATATACAGCCAAAATTACATATGTAAATTCCATTATCATAAGAAAACGCTTGCAGAAATGTATAAATTAGAGCCAGACCGATATTGGTCAGTCGATATTATCGGCTGATATCGGCCTGTCTCAGACATATCAGTGTCTGTCAGTGTCAGGATATGTTGTCCGATATGAAAACTTTTTTTACAAAACATATAATGCAGAAAACGATGCGTCGTTCTTAATTTAAATGGTCAGCAATCGACTGACACTGAACATACAGTACTGATGTTTATTTAGCTATTTTAGTTTTGTTTATTCTTTATTTTCTCAGTGTTCCTGTCTAGAATTGTTTGATAATGAAACACATTGTATGTATAATGTATAATAATGTTAAATATTCCTGAGCTTAACTTCCCATGGAAAATGTCTGGAAAGTTTCTGTAAATTTACCAGAAACTTTCTACCCCTTTGCAACCCTAATCCCTAATAAATCTGTAACGAGCCAGGTCTATTTTTACCACCATGGAAACACACCGTCATGTTCTTTCTTTGATTTAAATGGGTGTTACGTAAGATAATTGTTACCTTTTTCCATATCTAATCGTACTGCTGACTCACTGATCTTCATCTCTGTTCTGTGTTGCTGCAGTGACTCATCTGCAGAGTGCGACACCAATTGTTTCTGTGATTTTTACGTCTCTGTGAGCCTGCCTTTAACACAACACACTGCACTGATTTCATTTTATCCCTTACCCCCGCACCGTTCTTCTGCTGATATCATGGTATTAGCTGTAATATGAGGTGGCAGAAAAAGGAAAAGCGTCTTGATTTTGTAAAAGCGAGGACTGACATTTCTATAGCTACCTGTCCGGCCCCCGGCCTGTAATCTGCCTCCATCAGGTGTCTGATAGCTCTGCATATAAATACCCACAATTACTGACAGGCTGCGATCCGACGCAGAGTGGAGCTGTGGCACTCGACGTGCACGCATGCACGCACGCACACATACGCATGCACACAAAAATACCACCCTCTCAACTGGCAGTCACAAGCAAATGTTCTCAAAATAGAAGTGATAATTTCTACTCAAAGCCAATATATAGATCTAGTGAAGTGTAAAAGGCCTTGGTAATGCTTTTAGGCCCTAACTGAGGAGGTGTGTGTGTGTGTGTGTGTGTGTGTGTGTGTGTGTGGTGCCAGGGTCATGTGGAGCTGAGGGACAGATGCCTCCCGAGTGCCCTTCCCCTGGATCGATAGCCCTCGCTCTAGGTTTTAATTAGCTAATCAGTGGAACATGGGCTTTTAAGCGTGGTGGGAGAACGCGGCTAAAACCTGCCGTCAATACCTATTAAAATAGCCGCCTCAGCTGTGGCTGCGCAGGCTAACGCCATTGACTCACAGCCATCATCTTTTATGGCATTGGAAGCAGCTTAATGTCGTAATGAAACGCAGTGAATAGCTGGGAGGGCAGGGTGAGTTAAAGTTAGCAGAGAATGGACACAGAGCTGTTACAGAGGTCTCATCACAGACGTCACGGTTACAGAGTTATCTGATTCTGCAGGACACGCAGAGAAAAACATTATTTTACATGTAGATATGATTCTGCTGTTATTAACGATGCCACTCGTCTTCCACCTCGTCCTCTATATTTTACACGAGAGTCAATCCAAGCAGGGATTTGTAGCTTTTATAAAGGTGCTGCAGATGAAGTACAGAACAACAGCTTGTACAGCTTTTGCCTCTGACATGACAAGCAAACAGGGAGGTGGCTGAACAGACATGGCGGCAGCTAGAACTACTAATGTTAACCGCCCCGGTAACTTCCGTGAGGGCTGACGTGATAACCACAACACCACGCTATTAACAAGCCAACAGCAAGCAACCGCCATGTTCATGTTGTTTTCTTTTTTTCATGAGGCTCGGCCCTTCTTTGTTTTACACTTCAGTGTGTGTGTGTTGGATGTTAAATAAATCCAGAATGAAAACAAGCGTTAAGATTGTCACGGAGGTCTAAAGGCTTCTTGAAAGCAGCGGTTTGTTTTTCCTGGTTCCGGTGATCGCCGCATCAGCTGCCGTCCTCGTCTTCAACACAACTCTCTCTGTTGATGCTGCAGCTGACCGGGAACCTGCAGCCAGGTCTTCCAGCTCCGCCGTTTACATTTGCGACCGCCCTAACATCTGTATGAGCAGCGATCTCCCGCAGAAGCCCGGGCAGCACGCTGTGCAGAGTGAGCACCACAGCAACACAACTGAAATGCATCTGGGGAAACTGAACAGCACCGGTTTCTTTCAGATGACAATAAGATATTTAGCAGATTTAGCTTTTTTCAAGAGCGATAAATACAAGTGCAGTGCAGTAAGTACATTTGTAAGATCTCCAACTTTACAAGCAACCAACTGAACGAAGACACACAACAGCATCATCACAGCAGAGGATGAAACAGTACAAGATAGTAGAAGAGAAAGAGAAGCACGATGAGTGCTGCTGAATCACGTGACGTGATTCACTTACATTTAGTCAAAGACTGTGATGATTCGGCTAATTGTTGCCCAGTTTAAACCTGGGAATAAAAATTCAATACATATTTTATAGGGGTTGTTATCGTGCTGCAGTGCACATTCTATCAGTCGCAGTTTTCAGAGTTTCCCTGCATTCAACAGCGGAGCAGCGCGCTGCTAAATGATTAGTGCTGCTGTGTTATGAATGCCTTTTATCAGCGACTGCGCACGTTACACACGGCAATAGTGTTACATTTGTAAAACAGAATTTGGTGTGGTGTTTTGTTATATATTTTTTAAATAGGGACATTAGCTTGACTTTACAAAATAGTCCTAAAAACCAACATGAAACAGAACTGTGATAAGATCGTGGATTGTGATCCTGTCTGATAAAAAATCATGATATGAAACCGCTGCCTTCTTGGCCAGGTCTCCATCGTGAAAGAGATTTTATATCTCAATGGATTTTTGATCAGGTTAAATAAAATAATAAATATGATATTTTTGCCATATCTGCCACCTCAACCAAAACAAACACAGATTCTCAGATGACGACAGTGTGACGCCACTTATATCTTTCATAGCAGACAGTTGTTTGTTGCTAATGTTCTGAATGCCATTCACCACACCTTCCAACTTTCTGTTGACATTTGTTTCCATTACGTTGACACAATTATGTTGACATTCATTTAACAACCGGTGGACTTACAAAAACAATGCTACACACTAAAATTAGCAACACAATTGCAGGCAAGGAGGATGTTTGTTGGCTTAGAAAACAAAAAGAAAAATCAGAACCACGCCCTGTGAATCCTGGCTGATTTGCACTGTGACTGGCCGCTGTGTGCACTTGTCACATGCTGTAAATACCAGAGGGATTAAGATGGAGTGACACACCGCCAAGAGACAGGCCGAGTATTCAGCAGCAACTATAAACTGTTTTGCTTCTGTGTGTGTATCAGAGGTCAGGGTGGGGATGAGTGTGTGTGTGTGTGTGTGTGTTAATAAGTTGGGATGACATATTTGCTTTGTGTCCATCTGCATACACGTGTGTGTCAGTGCAGAGACGTCAGAAGCCTTCATTTATGAGCTTAGCGAGCATGTCAGCAGATCCACTGCGCGTGACTTTGTGCTGTGTATTTGTGTGTGCGTGTGTGTGCTTGTGTGCGCTGGCGACATTTCGTGTTTACCTTGAGCTCGAGCCTGGAGGTGGTGTCTGAGTTTGGGTGACAACATACCGGTGGTTTTGCAGAGCTGCGCAGCCGCGTCACCTGTGGTCACCGGTCAACTTCCAGGACAGTACGGCGGACTCCGGAGGAAAACACTCTGCAGGGCGAGAGAAGGAAACACACACGTTATTAGTAGATCCTGTGAAGCAGGATCTGTTTACTGCAGCTGATGCAACTAAAACAAACAAAAAAAAGTGAGGAAAGGTCAACAAGATCCGTAGCTGAACAACCGGGCTTTGTTACCTGTGTTTCCTCTGTGTTTCCACACTAACCACTGACTACCTCTGGGACAACTCCCACGTAGCCACCAGTGGCCTGTAATTAGGACTTAAGTTTGATTTAGCTCCGCTGTGATGATATGGAGCAGAGTTAGGAAAACACAACTGATGCAACGCAGAGCAACTGCTTAGTCTGTCACTGTTCTGACACCATCTGCATTCCCAGCTCCGGCTGAAAACTACTCTGCTTCCATGTTTAGGCTGCGTTCGACACTGCATACTAACATACTAACATACTAACATACTAACATACCGGGTAAAATCTGCAGTGTGTAGTGCGTTCCAACTGCATAGCATGTGGATTCTGTGTACGTGAGAAATGTCTGGATTTATACTACATTAGGGCTGCCCTCGACTAAAGAAATCCTTAGTCAACTCACAATTTTACAGACTAATTGATTAGTTGATTTAATCGACAGATCTGTAAAACTGAGTTTCTCCACAAAGAATCATACAAAAGCACCACTTTAAATCTTGCGTTTACCAGAGATGTGCTCAAAACTGTATTTTGAAGTGGGGGGACATGTCCCCCTATCCCTAGTGGAAATTTCACCCATGCATTAATCATCTCATAGACCCTTTGCACTCTGCACCGTTCCACTATTGTTTACAAATGTCATTGTTTTTTTTTAAATATTGGTAGGTTATATAGCCTACTTTGTATTAGGGTAGAGTTACAAAGTGCTGTACATACATAAAACAGAGCAAGGCAATGAAAAACAAGCAAACATGTATTACAGGGGCAATTGCACATAACTATAAAAACAATAAAATGAATCAAACAAAAAGACAAGAGTAAATAAGTAAAGACCAATAAGACCAAGATAAAAGCAGCTTTATACAAATGTCAGAAAATAGCTGAAAAATGTCCATCCCAATTTCTTTAAGTCCAAAGTGATGTCTTTTAAATGTCTTGTTTCATCAGTCCAAAACCCCAAAATATTCAGTTTAATATTATTTATAAGTAAGAAAAAGCAGGAAATCCCCATATTTGAGAGGCTGAAAACAGCATTTTCTGCCGTTTTTGCATGAAAAATTACTGTGACGATTAATCTATTATCAAAATAGTTTCTGATTATTTTTCTGTCAATCGACTAATCATGCCGCTCTACTCTGTATATATATTTATATATCTGTACATTGCAGTGAAATGGTTATGATTTACCTTGCACATTTGTTGTGCTTGTTGTTATCGATGTAAGGAAAATATACGATAATGTTGTTGAATATTGCGATAACGATATTACTTGCGATAAATACACAGTTTATCAGTATATCAGTCATTTCTGCTGCTTTCAGTATTCTGCTAAAATACAACAAATTGCTTGTTGAATAAAAAAACTGAAAGGAATTTATTTGACATTTTATTGATCAAATTGAACATTGAACACAAAAGGCACCATTTAAAAAAAAAAAAAAAAAGAAAAAGAATGATAGTTACAAATTAAAGAGCAGTTTTCTACCGATACCCTCTTTCAACTAACTCAAAAAATCCCTGAGTGTCTTTCACGATATGTTGCAGTCTTTCGCGATGTGTTCATT
>JAOVVB010232667.1:0-10356 GCA_028570985.1 Heterobranchus longifilis
CATAAGACATAAACACTGACAACACAAAAACAAGATCACGTCTGTTTGAATGTACACAGGGCCTGGTTAGCATTGCTAAAGCCTCTATGTTGATTGACAGGCTGGCGTGTAGTCCCGTCCTAAAGCATCCCCTGCTTTATTGTCTATTTTCTCCTAAATGTGACCATAAACTCAGTATGAATCTGTTTACTGAGGTAATAAATCAAGTGAGACGTAAGCTCATTTTCTCATTGACTTGTATAAAACCGGACTTCTTTTTGGAGCCAGTGGAGTCGCCCCCTGCTGGTCATTAGAAAGAATGGCAGTTTAAGGCACTTCCGCATTGGAAGCTCTGTCCATCTTTTTATACAGTCTATGGGATAAACCCACTGTTATAATCCATGTTTTCCTGAGAGATGAATGCCCTTTTGAACAAATAATCAATACACATGTTTAGTGTGAATGTGGTGTGAATGTCAAACCTCAAACATATACATCTTTCTTTATTGTGGTCTTTTTACAAACTGTATTTCTTTCCATATTCCCATTGATCTCAGTCTGAAGTACTTCTTGTGTGTGACATTCATTTGCTCTCACTACTGTCATCACCTCTCCTCATGTTCACCTCTGCCTGCCCAGGCTGTGATTGTGCAGGAGTACTATACGACAGGGGATTGAGGAATAGAGGAAATTATAACAGAGAGAGGTTACAGTTGATTAAAAGAGAGACATTATCCCATTATGATAAACAAGAGAAAAAGAAGGCAGCGACATTTTCAAAATGTCATTTTGGAAATTTTCAGTTGACCTCAGACCATAATTCACTTTCCTCTACACTTGGCTGCACAGATGCTTCATTTTCAGCCCAATTAAAAACAATTCTGTGGTGTTAGTTGCTGTGGAGAAACTCCAGAAATAAACTTTATTTCTAGAAAGAAAAAGAGTGCCCTAGTGCACAGCAATTCAGAGGTCTTGGATTGTAATTGTAAAGCTGCAACACCAGAGAAATAGCGAGGTATTCATCTGTGTGTATTTGTTTGAGCAATCATCCATTTTAATTATGTTTCATTCATGACTGGTGGAAACCCAACATGGCTCTTGGGACATTTTGGTTTCTTGATTTTTTTCTTTCTTCCTGTCTGACCTTCACTGTTTTGGTGCACACCTGAAGCCACCATGGCTTTCCAGCTATGGGAGCTCAAAGCATAGAAACAGGAAAACAACATTCAAGCAAAGCCTTTTATCAATAATAGAGGCTGAGAACAAAGACTGAATGCCTCAAACACCCAACAGAAAGCGGCACTAGGCACCATTGACTGCTCCAAATGGCGGCGTTGGAATATTAAAAACTTCACTGCCCAGAAATCCTGGAACATGGTTTCAGTGAACTCGAAACAACACAGCAGTGTCCGTGAGGATTTATACCGAAGTGATGAAACAGTCAATGGGTCTTAGGTGGTGTTCACACATTAATGCTGCGTCCAAAAAAAGAATAAAAGACCTCATTCATTTTAATTAGATCGCTGTGTTGGCAAAGCAGGACTTTGCCAACACAATGTAGGGTCGCCTGGCAATGTCATCTGGCAACGTGCTGCATTGGCATCAGATATTACAAAGCACACATTCCTGGTGCTTACTTTAGAATGTGACGTCATTCTACTGTTTATCCTGCCATTATAACTTTCCATCTCATAGTATTAATGGAGATGGGAAAAATGTGATTTGATTGAACACAAGTTTCCAAACATGAAAGTGAGCTCCAGTATGTGTATGTTTTTTTTTTTTTTTAGATGGACCTCTTGTGGCTCTGCACATGACTGTTCAAAGCAAAGGCAGAAATATGAAGTTGTTATGTTACTGCATACCCTCTTAAAGAGGAGGACAGGATAAGATGACCGGGGACATTTCCTGTTTGCCGGTCAATATATGATTACAATCCAATGTTAGTATGTATGAAATAAAAAAAGGGGGACTATTCCGGTTTCATGTATTTTGACCATGGTAACTGTTGTATGTAATGAACTATGGTACTGAGTAAGTAGGTACTAAGTAACGTATCAGAAAACCAGTACCATGGCGAGTAAAGCAATGGTAAACTAAACTATGGAACACACAATAAAGAAACTGGTTCAATACAGTGTATATAACTTATCTTAAGCATGAGGTGCCAAATGTAAAATTTTTCTAGTTGATGTATTTTGAATATTTAGGTCACTTTCCTCACATTTGAGACAGAAATTCAACCGGTAGGCTCTGCTGCCCGCTCATTCTTGCCACGTAAAATGTTATTTTACTTTTCGGTCTGCTTGTAACTCACAGTTAAAAATGGGGACATTTCCGTGGACAGCTCCATCTGTCAGAAAACAGGGATGTCTGGTCACCTTAGGTCAGAATGGATGGTAGCATCCACCTGCTGTTCACATGACTGTAGTTTTAGTTTCCTAAACCTAACCAAACCTTAACTATAGAGATGTCAGAGCAAAAAAAAAAACCATACATGAAACATTGGGCCTTATTTAAATGATCTATAGCGCATGATGTGGATTAACAGCGGGGCCCACGGATATAACTGTAAGTCTTACGATCTGAAAAAAGCGTCCTTTAAATAGCAAGAAAATACCAGGTTTTTGTTGGTCAGTCGCTTTCTGCTGCCTCAAGATATCAACACGCCAACATTGTGCCTGACCACACCTCAATTTAAGACCAGCACATCCATGGGCGCACAGAGGAGCGCAAATACATTTGCTATTTACACAACGTGGGTGCTGGACGATGAAGATGATAACTGCGCCATTTGGAAACTCGCAATGACACTTGCAATGCGCTGTGCGCCATTTTGCGTCGGGTCTAAGGGCGCTTTGACACCTGCCATGTTAAGTTCAGTTCAATTGAACCCTGGTTGGTTTCCCCTTGATGCGGTTCGTTTGGCAGTTGTGAACACAGCAATCACACTCGGGTGTGGACCAAAACAACCGGGCCGAGACCTCCTGAGGAGGTGGTCTCAGTGCAGTTCCAAACTAACTCTGGTGAGAACGTGATCTAACCTCGATCCTACCCAACTACCAGCTGTACTCCTGTCGCTGGGGGCTTGGGATGAATTTACTGTTTATCAGACTATAAATGTCATGAATATGACCCTCTGTGTCTCATGGACACCATGAGGAGACCGGACGTCAGCTCTGGAGACAATTGAGTCCGGAAAAAAAACAGAAACGGAAAGTCGGACAATTTAACGACCAGATCAGCCCAACGAGTTAGCTGAAATTATCAGTGAGGACAGTATTATACTACGTTAGCTAACGAGCAATTCGCCCCTGTTAGCAAGCACGCTAACATTATCAGCACACATTAGCCAGCTAAAACCACAATATCACATTATATGTCACATGTCAGGGTTTACTCTGGGATTTTTATTAGCACCAGGGGGACACAACACAACACATGCTGTACCTCTGCTACACACACTCTGCAGAGCCTCTGCTACCGGCTTTAGCATCTGAATGCCGGGCAGCTCAAACTCCAAAGCTGCTTAAGTCTGTACCCAGAGTCTGCTGGCCGGCGGAGAGTCGGAGCAGTCCCGCGCTGTCTGAAGCCGAGCCGCCAGCCTCGGTCTGTCTTCTAGCCGCCGCTGCTGCAAAATGTATCTCACAGAAACACAGCATGTGTGTTACTTCAGTAAGACATATACTAAAACTGGAAACACAGCATGTGTGGACTCATGTGGTCATAGTTTGTTGACATTTGTGGTCTCCACAAGCGAACGTTAGCTAGTGCTGCTGGCTGAGCATGTTTCTGCTGTAGGACTCTGCTGTGGGCGGAGACTCTGTGACACTGTGAGGGCTTGTGAGCATGCGTTGCTGATATTCGTGGAAAAAACTAATTTCTTTAAATTACAATCCTTTCACGCAAGGACAATTAAAAAGTATTAATAAATGTAAAAAGTTACACATAGGACCTTTAATATAATTAAAACGTGCAAGTTATTTTAACCTCCCCCATACAGTTGTCATGAACGGAGACCAAAACCATTTTTTGTACCAGGCTGTAACATATTTCTGCTGTATGTTGACTGACTCACTTTTTGGAGCCAGCCTCAAGTGGCCATTCGAGGAGCTGCAGTTTTTGGCACTTGTTTTGTTGGCTTCATTTTTTCAGCCCTGGAGTTTGCAGCTTGATTTCAACATGCTAATTTGAGTTGTTGACAATGCTGCTCTTTCATGAAACTGAGAACCAGATCGTCCAAAACAGAGGATGCAACCAAGCTATCAAACACAAGCTAGCTATTGTGCTATTGTGACTGACTAACACCAGGATTCTCAGGCTGTCTACATATAAGCGCTTACCAGCTACACTAATTCCCCAACTAGCCCTTGAAGTCTCTGTGCAATCAGGCTTCTAGCACCACATATTTTGTGAAGACGCACAAATTCATTTCTCTGTGCTGCTTCCTAATGTGACGAGGGCTTTGAGGTGGATGGATTGCTCTTGCAGTCAAAGGTATGGGTTTTATAATAATAATAATAATATTAATATAATGAATAATATGTAATATAATAATAATATTACAGTAACGCGTTACTGTAATATTATTACTTTCCCCAGTAAAGAGTAGTGTAAGGGATTACAATTTCTAAAGTAGTAATAATATTGCAATTGCTAATCAATGTAACGCTGCGTTACTCCGTCACTAAGAGTAGGCTGCCGATTCATGTTAAATCAAACTTCTCCATCCTCCTCTCGTCTCTGCATGTTTACTCCGATACACACACACACACACACACACACACACGCACACACACACCCCCACACACACCCCCACACACACACACACACACACACACACACACAGACTTCGTGGCCTCTGCAGCTCAGTCAGTCAGGGGAAAGCACGAGTCAAATATAGTCACAAGTGTTGCTACTCTTTTCTAAACTCCACAAAGACAACGCTCACTCCAATATAATGTAATATAATATAACAACGATCGGTAAACATGGACTTTTAATGCCCTGGTGATAGACTGACAGGCTGCAGGTTGTACGCAAGGGTTTAGGAAGGGAGAGGGAGGTAAGGAGGGGTTTTATTTCTGTGGTGTATACAATGGTCTAAATAAATAACAAAATACTTCATGTAGGTAACAAAGTTAAAAATTAGAAGTTCTGACTTATTTTTTTACAACTGAAGTAGCGAAATTAATATAGTAATACAACAAGTAAGAAGTAAAGTGATATTATTAGTTTTTTAAGGAGTAATAAGTAATGAGTAAGTTATTACACTTGCTGAGTAACTTGCTCAACACTGGTCAGCACAGCCCATTGGGGGGATTGGACCTGAGCAAATCAGGTTTCCAGTACCTTGCGCGAGCATGGATGCCTGGCCAATCCTAGCGCTTGAATGCCAAGAAAAGCAGTTGTCACTTTACACTGGAATTCATTTTTCATTAATATCTTTGTTCACACACTGATCCAGAGACTCTGGGTTCTTGTTGTCTTCCTCAAGTAGTGTGCAGTGTAGCATAGTGTCTTTTTCTCCGCCTCTTTCTTTGACTGCAGCTGCGAGAGTTCGGACAAACCCTCGGCCTGCTTTGTTCTCTCTGAGTCAGCCGACCCACTGACACGAAGGAACGGTCTCCTCCTAATTAATTCAGTCACATTTTCTTTATTTTGACTACAAGAATTCCCTGCACACTCATAATTGGCATATTTCCTTCAGATTTGCTTCCGAATGCACTCAACACACACACACACACACACACACACACACACACACACACATACAGTGCTTCCAAGTACAGGTTAGTATTCTCCAAAGCCAGCTGCATAGGAATGAGGCTGTCTAAGCAGGCAATTAGATCTGCTCCATGCAGTCTTGAATCGCTGTTGTTGGTGTTTCCAGTCAACTATTTTCATCTTTGTCATAAAATATGCACAGGCAGAGCGATTGTCGTCCTCGGTGGACAACTTCTGTGCATGTGTGAGGAGGAGGCAGGTAAGGTAATGACTCTTTCCCATTTTGCTGAAGATGCCCAAGTGCCTCTCTTCACTCCATATGTCAGCACATTTAATGGACTCCAGTGCCACTTATTCTAAAGCAACTACAAGTACCACAGTTGCCAAACGGGAGAAAGCAATGTCAGAGGGAGAGGCCCCATGATTATTATTGCTGAGCAGGTGTCAAATGTAATCCTAATTAGTTGTGGACCATACCATATCATGATGATAATGTCTAAATTATGTTAGTTGTTTTGCTTCTGCATACATAACAACGGTTGCCTTAAAGCCCAGCGGCAGAGGCATATGTAAACATCTGGGGCATGCTCCCAGACATGCTCATTTACAGCTATATGCACTATTTTTCAAGCCATTTGTAATAATAGAATGCCTAAAATATGTACAATGTTTGGGAAAAACATGCTAGTTGCCAAGGGGAAAACATCCTGTAGATGAAAGGTTGAGGATGACTAATTTGCACTCCTGCCACCTAACAAGAGGCACAAATTGCCTGATGCTACTATTTCCAGGTTACATAGGGTAGGAATTTGACATAGATCTTGAAACCTATTTTTGTTATACTGTGCTGGAGCAGAGTTCTCCGAATGCATTTTAGCTGACAAAGCTGCTTCATTTGAATCCATCCCATAATAATCTAGGCTGCTCTAATTGCAAATCACAGATCCCCAACAATGGCAGTAAAGTAAATGTGGTCTTCAATACTTCAATACTGAATATTAGGCAAACAGAAGTACATTTACTCAATTATATTAGATTTCTTTAGGGAGTAGTAGTAGTTGTTGTAGTAGTAGTAGTAGTAGTAGTAGTAGTAGTTGTAGTAGTAGTAGTAGTAGTAGTTGTTGTAGTAGTAGCAGTAGTAGTTGTTGTAGTAGTAGTAGTAGTAGTTGTAGTAGTAGTAGTAGTAGTAGTTGTAGTATTAGTAGTAGTAGTAGTTGTAGTAGTAGTAGTAGTTGTTGTAGTAGTAGTTGTAGTAGTAGTAGTAGTAGTAGTTGTTGTAGTAGTAGTAGTAGCAGTACTAGTAGTAGTAGTAGTAGTAGTAGTAGTTGTTGTAGTAGTAGCAGTAGTAGTAGTAGTAGTTGTTGTTGTAGTAGTAGTAGTAGTAGTAGTAGTAGCAGTACTACTAGTAGTAGTAGTAGTATTAGTAACGCTCCTCCCTCCTCCAGGTGACGGATAACGTGCTGTCGTGTAAAGCGTGCGCGGTGCCTCTCCCAGCAGACCCGGCTGCCATCAGGAGACACGCGGAGACTCACCTGTCGGAGCTGGGGCTCTGCAGGATGTGCGGCGGCTCGTTCCCGGACCGCGCCGCCGCCGTCACGCACTCGCTGTCCCACGTCGGCGTGCAGCTCTTCACCTGCGACATGTGTCACCTGCAGTTCTTCAGCCAAAACAAACTGCTGCGTCACCAGCGTCAGACGGCCTCCGGTTACACCATCCCACCGGCGGCTCTGACCTGCAGCAGCCAGGGCGCGAGCTCCGAGCTGCAGTGTGCCGTGTGCAACAAAACCCTCAGCAAGGACTTCCAGGTTAGTGGACATTTCACAGTTTGTTGGTGTAGGGTGTCCCCGTTTGTCGCGGCAAAAAACAGAATTACAGAAACATTTCAGGTCAATTTTATAATAATAATAATAATAATAATAATAATAATAATAATAATAATATAAATGATAATTTATAAAGCACTTAAAAAAAAAAATCAAGATTATCAAAAACAATTCATCACAGTAAAAATTAAATAAAATCAGTAAAAGTACAGAAAATTAAATATAATAAAATACACAACAATAAAATAAGATAAAAAATAAGGTAAAATAAATAAAAATGTAGGAGTATAAATGAATGCATGCATTTTTAAATAAAATGTTTTATTAATTAGTATTAAAGGGAAAGTCCGCCGGATGACGTGAACCAACCAGTGTTTTGGTCTCTACAGTCGGGATGATGGACTGCAGTTTACTACAGTGTGTTATCTGTGATGCAATAAAACAATTTGTTATAAAAAATATTTAAAAAGTCGTAATGCTTCGAGAAAAAGGTCGTAATGGTTGAGACAAAGTTGTGTTGGTCATAAAAAAGTAATGTTTCGATAAAACAATAAGTTGTAATTTTTTTCAAGAAAAAGTGCTGATGTTTTGAGGAAAATGTTGTAATGTTTCGAGAAAAAACTCCCAACAAAGCATAATGTAAGGTAAAGTGATTCCAGTGTGTTTTAGTGCCATTCTAAGAATTTTAAACATTTTGTTGATTATCGGGATAATATCGTGAATCGCAATTATTTTGGCAGGATAATCATGACATGAATTTTTCATATCGTCCCGTGTTTAATAAGAACCAGCAAATCGAGCTAAAATGAAACATGCAGTGTGTTGAGGCGTGTTTGTATAATTAATAGAAAGTAAGAATATGGAATGACTCGCTGCTCTGGTGAGATCTCGTATTTATTTCCCGTCTCTGACCTCCTAACAGACGGTGAAAGACCACCTGCTGAGTCACGTGTGTGTGCAGAGCCTGAGCTGCGGCGTGTGTCACCTGCCGCAGCTGTCCCTGTGCTCGCTGCTGTGGCACGCCCTCGCCCACCTCTCTCTGCCCGTCTTCACCTGCCCGCACTGCGCCCTCTGCTTCGTAGAGCGCTCCCTGCTGGACAGACACATGATCGCACACGCCGAGGAGGCGGCGGCGAAGGAGAGGGAGCGCTCGGCGCTGAGGGCCTCCAGAGCCGGGGCGGGCGGAGGAGGAGGAGGAGGAGGTACGATGGGAGCGGAGGAGTTGCATTGCTTCCTGTGCCCGCAGACTTTCCGCTCCGCCTCGGCGTTTCAGTACCACCTCAGCCTGCACACCACGGAGTCCTTCGGCGGCGGCGGCGGCGGCGGCAGCGGCGGCTGGTTGGGCAAACGTAAAGCCGAGCAGCCTCCGGACTGCCCTCCGTCTTCCTCCTCTGCGCGGGACGTCGGCAGCCTCGTTAAAATGAGCAGTCTGGGTCTGGGTCTGGGGATGAGCTTCAGCATACCGGATAAGTTCTTTCAAGGCCTGCCCTCCGGCGTCCTGGCCAACGGGAGTTCAGGGCAGGACGCGGGAGTCGGGGCGGCGGCGTCCGTCCGTGGGAAATGGTACCGGTGTCGCTACTGCGGCAAACGCTTCGCCCACTCGGGGGAGTTCACGTACCACCTGCGCATCCACACCGGGGAGAAACCGTACCAGTGCAAAGTCTGCCTGCGCTTCTTCCGAGGCCGCTCCACCATGATCTGCCACCTCAAGACGCACGCCGGCGCCCTCATGTACCGCTGCACCGTCTGCGGCCTTTTCTTCTCCACGCTCAAGCTGGTGTCGTCGCACATGGAGCTGCACACGGACCACCTGCCCCCGGACTTCAACATCGAGCAGACCTTCATGTACAATGATCACTCTAAAGAGCCGCTGCCCGCGGCGGACCCCTGACGCGCCTCTCTGCGACGCTCCGCGTCCGGTTGTCGTGGACCACATACTGCACACGTGTAGGACAGGTTGTTTTCATCAGCGGTTATTCTTGTTGGTGAATCGATTTATCGTTTTGTCTGTAAAATGTCGAAACATTTAAATTAGGGATGCACAATATGGATTTTTTTTGCAGCTGATACAATAATTACCTGCTTCTTATGGCCGATACCAATAAGATAACCGATAAGTTCACATTTTAGTGTTTTAAAAAGACGTTCATAACCTGTAGTTTACACACACCTGAGGGTAAGAGAGGCTCACTGTGTGTTCACACCAGACGCAAATAATCTACTCGCTTAATTCGTGCGAGTTTGTTTTGACTCGATTCATATGCGAGTTACTCGCGTCGTACGCCGCATCGTTCGCGTCTGTTCATTGACTTTATATGTAATTAATTCATGCAAATTAATTTATTTGCGCCTGGTGTGTGCACGACATAATACGTAGTGATTTAATATTTCATAGCTCTGACATCTGAACATCACTATTTTTAACAATAAAAAACAGTTCTGATTCTTCAAATGTTCCTATTTTTTAACTTCACAAACTTTTATAGTATTTTGCTTAATAATTCAAATGAAATGCTTTGACATATTCTGTCAAATCAGACGTGTCGATGTATGATCGATACGTGTTTAACTTTAAAGGTGCATACCGCCACACGCTGTCGCCGTGTGACGCTGCGCTTGTTAAGTCAATCAAAGCAATTTGGCTTCTTATTATTGGACGATCATTTATCGGCTATAAGTCCGTTGTAATAATATGTAATAATATAAACTTCCCATTATCAGCCGATAATTAATTAAAGGTATTTATTCCCCATAAAACACAATCAAGGGGCAAAAAAATTGTGTGATATTGTATGTGTATGACTCCAAATTTCAAACTTCTGGGGCA
>JAOVVB010232668.1:0-10355 GCA_028570985.1 Heterobranchus longifilis
ATTCTCCACCTGTTTTTATGTTCATTCTATGTCATGTGATCTCTTTATTATAAGGCACTTTGTGCTGCAATTCTTGTATGTAAGGTGTTATACAAATACAATTATTATTATTATTATTATTAATAATAATAAAGGCATCCACAATTATTTAGAGCCTTAGCCTTATTTTTAATATTTGGTAATTACTATTATTCTATGTGATTATATTGTTTCCATTTCACTTTGTTGAATATCACTTTTAATTGTTGCTGTAACCGTTTTTTCCCCCATTTGTTTTGTCATCTCTCTCTCATGTTTGTGATTATGTGCCTTGTAATTTTTAGGGGTGGGGTTGAAATTTCCCTTTTTTTTTTTCGTACATTGTGGGATGAATTGTCCCATCGCAGCCTTGGTAATAACAACAAAACATCCTCCATACAATTTCTCCTTTATAGTCAGTGACACCACTGGACCCTGCAATGGTTTGTGTTGGCAACAATGGAGGAAACTCACAGTTTTTCCAAACACACATCAAGAAACATCCCATTGGAGAAAAAAAAAAAGAAAAAAAGCTGCTTAGCAGACGTCCTCCTGTCAGGCCGTGGAAGAAGCAGCAAAACCACAAGCAGAGGGAATCATAGCCAAGACTAATCTAACGCTCAAAACAGCTCAGTCTTTCAGCTTTTGGAAATCAAATACCTTCAAGTGCACCATGAAAAACACTTAGGTGTCTCAATCCAGATTGCTGCCTCATTTGATAATTTATGTTCCTGAACTCCAGATGTTTGAATGAGCTCCAGAGTGTGACCCCTGTCCTCTCTGTGGGAGACTTCGTAATGAAATAATCCCGCATGAGCAGTTCCTGATGCAAAGCGAGAGTGCTATCATATAGCCCGTGTGCTTCAAAAGGATCGAAAAAGCTCCTTTTTTTTTCTCCCCCCTGCGTTAGCCTGAGTGACAGCAGAGAGACATGTGTCTTCAGATGAGAGGAGGCGAGTCTCATTACGCCGTATTTGGTTGACACTGAGTGATTCAAGTGTTCCTGGACAATTCAGACACACTGATATAAAACACATTAAATGTCTTTCACAGCACTTTACCTGACACTGTTCATCTACGCTCATCTGTTATCCGTGACGAGCCGGCTTTTGTCGCTGCTTCAAGTCTGGGATCAGGACTGTGGTGTGCAGTGAGGGAAAAGGAGCTGTAATGAAATACAAAAAAAGAAAAAAAAAAAAATGAAAAAAAGAAAGAAACTTCAGATCTTAAGATGTGAAAAATCAAATCTCTCCTTTGAATTTGGTTTTCAAAGACAATTTTGCAACTTTTATGTTGCTCATCGTAAGTAGATTTAGCTCATAAGCGTAATATCACGGTGCTGTAATGCCAAATTGGAAATATACAGCAGGTACCGGGCAGATTTACACTTTTGTCAAATTTGATAGACCACACGCAGATAAAATCAAACACATCTTAGCTGATACATACGGGCGTCTGACAAGGTAAACCTTCCTAAAAATGATATTTCATGTTGCACAGTAATCATACATGACACACCATAATATTATTTTGACATCCTTTATTGAAAAAAAAAAAAAAGCGAACAGTAACACAGGCAGGCGTGTGTATGATGTACGGTTCCTCTAAGAGTGACAGGTACAGAGACAAGATGACACGGTGAACTTGAAAAACAATCACTTTGACAACGAGGATTTGCAGCTCAGTCAGGATACAAAAACTACAGAAAAAACTCATTGAAGGAAAGTTGTCTGGATAGACAAGTTCCCAACTATATACTATTACACACTATATGGTTATGCAATGCATGCAATCACAAAAAAAAAAGAAAATTTCCCCCAAAAGTATTACTTCTAGAAAAAAAAAAAAAAAAAAAAAAACCTGCATTCTCGACCCGATTAGTCACTTACGTTTAAAAGTGAAGGGTTGACACTTTGTCAGACTGCGAGCATTATCAAAAACCAACAAACAGGAGTCAGCCCCCGGAACCGATACTTGTAAAGTCCGCAGTCAGGAATTGTTAGCCTACTGTACATCCCTCCTCTTTGACACCGAGGCGTTGATCCTCATTCTTTGCTGCGAAGACTTTGAGGTGAGAGCGAGGCGAGGAATAGAGATATGGCGGAGGCGGTGATAGGGCAGGTGAGCGGAGAGGATGCCAAGCCCAGTGGTCAGCGGGTAACAGAGAGAGGGCGGCTGTCACATCCTGCTGACTTAGCCAAGACAGATGAGACAATCAGCAACCCGAGGCCCGGACAGTTCTTCAACAACCCTGCCCGCATCCTGTGTTTTGAGGGCAGCTTTCCACAACATCTCAAACCCAGAACTCACCTTTCCCTCCGCTGCGATGTGGAGGCGATGGCTGCTGCTCGGGAAATGTTCTCGAAGTCTTGTTAAAAGACACGCGATGTTGCTATTGCTAATTCTTAAAACTGCACAAAATTTAAAATAATCATAATAATGGATCAAATGACTATGGGTAATGTGAAAGTGCCCTTTCTTCCCACTGTACACAAATGAAGCCAAAATCTTGCTAATTTGGAGCCAGAGTTCCCGCAGTAGTGATCGGGCGGTGGAGCCTCGGTATCGACCAATCGCGAGTCAATCGCAGCTGTCGATCGTGATGCTACGCCCTGTTTTTATAGCACCAAATAACTAATTAAAACCAAACTTATCGGAAAAATGAACACTTGAAAAAACATCAGCGTGATAAGAACTACTTAAAATGACAGAAACCATCTTTGGAAAAAAGGTACTTGACATGTATTTTGACTTTTTAATTTGGCCCATTTCCCATCCGCTTACATGGAGGGGGCGGGACTTACGACCTATGCTGCAGCCAGCCACCAGGGGGCGATCCAGATGTTTTAGCTTCACTTTTGGGGAGTTGCTATGTCACTGATCTTTAGTCATATAACATCTTTTAGCCCTGTGTTTTGGTTTTCCGCCCCACAACGTTACTGTTAGGTTGACTCTTACAGCTCTCATTGTTTCCAGCCACAGCAGGCAGCAGTTTTCTGATAAACACATTGTATGCTACCTGTCCTGCACCAAACGGCTCACAGGCAAAGTTACCGACTGGCAGCTAAAGAGCCGGATATCTTTTTCTCAGAAGTTGATGGAGACCAAAATTAAGCTAAAAGGAGTATTTAGAGTCAATATTGGTCAGATACACAACTCCAAATAAATGCTAATGTTACTCCATGTCTGCTGGAGGTATAAATAATATCCATATTATAATATATATTAACTTCATAAGATAATAATGTATCAATGTTGAGTTTTCAGATTGTTCGCTACTCCCAATTAGCCATCAATTATTACTGCTTTAATAGTGCGCGTAAATACAAAATCTAACTAAAACTGTCTGTCTGTCGTTTGATTTTCTCGACAAGCTGTCATCCGATCGACTTCACACTTGGCAGGTGTATTTCTGAGGACCCAAGGAAGCGCAGTGTTGAGTGAGAAGTTGTTTGGATGAGCAGTTCTTGAGAAAGCTGCAAGCAGCAATACAGGAGGCAAGTTTCCTGTCCAGTGCCTTTTATAGAACTAAAATGTAAGACTATGTCTCGGTCTCGGACAAAGAGGACTCAGGATTTTATTTCAAGACCACAACTCAGGGGATATCACTTAATTGCATGTGTATGACTTACTATATGACTTTTTTTTTTTTTTAAACATACTTTTTTTTTTTTAACATACTTTTTTTTTTACACACTTTACTATGACTTTTTTTTAGTTTTTTCAACATACTATGACATTTTTTTCAAAATACTATATTACTTTTTCAACAACTTTTTTGCATCCTATACTATGACATTTTTTCGACATAGTACTACATAGTATGGCTTTTTTTCGACTACCATACAATGACTTCATGACTTCTGCGACATACTATGACATTTTTCAACATACTATAATATAGTTTTTTCAAAATACAGAGTGAAATGCAGATGGCAAGATGTAAACGTTGTTGTCCAAGGCCTGTACCAGAGCAGAGGTATCAAAAGCACAGGGGTTTATGGGGAATGTGGTCTTAATTTTGATAAGCGCTAACATCAATAAAAGTGGTGTGAGACAGGGGCAACCAATCATCTGGACCGTTGTCTCATTTGTTTGTGGTAATTATACCAAGGTGTCACAATTAATTTGACAATGACATATTGATGTTTAAAAATGCAACACACTGCACCTTTAAGCAGTGCTTCAGATATTTTGCCGAGTACTTAGTGGATATTCAGTATTACTGCTGTTAATGATGACCTTGTACGTCCCAAATTTTAAAAAAAAGAAAAGTTTTGAATTGTGTGTGTCTATGTGTGTGTGTGTGTGTGTCAAAAATGTCCCAAAGACCACGCTGGACCCCAGGCCAGCTTCCAGCCTCTCTCCTAATTGCATTGATTTTTAGCACAGTAAATCTAGCTGTGTCACAATCTGCACTCCCCAGGCATGATGTACTGCTCCAACGCCAGCCTGCACGTCTGCTCCCAAATTTGCTGGCTTAAAATTTGAACTGTAACGGCGTGATTAATGGTTAAATTAATTAATTGCTAAATGTATGCTAATTGTTTAATTGGTTGCCTGATCTATAGAAGATCATTTATAAATTAAATGAGTTGATTTACCAAGTTTATTGATTAAATGTGACAATGAGTTATACGGCTGACTACCTGATTTGCAATTTTCCCAATTAAATTCACAAAGTGTGGTTTTGCAAAGTGTGCCCTATCCAAGTGATCTATACCAGACCTGACACTGCTGTACTTATTTATGAAATCAGACAGCTGATAATGATGCATTAATATTAATGCCAACTGTAAATTTTCATATTGCTCCGCAGAAACCAATCCAAGAACATTTGTCACTGTGAATCCATCTATATTTCACATTTTTAATGCAAATTAAAGTGGAAGTCCTCGGTAAGGTCAAGCAACTGGGAGGAATACGATTTTTTTTTTTTTTTTTGGTTCAGTGAGCTACAGGTGAATTATCTTGGGAAGACACGTGAAGGACAATTTTAAGGAAACGCTCACGAATGAGCTGGAATTTCTCTCTTGCAGTAGTAAGTGTAACGCCAAGTAAATATATTTTGCCTCATATTTCATACATTTCTGGAGCACACTCTCTTAAAGACCTTAAATCTCAGCGGGATCTCATTCTGGTGCGGCAGTAGCTCAGTCCGTGGGGACTTGGCTTGGACTAGTCTCCACACAGACCAAGAATATAGTTCGCCTCCTGGGCACTGCCGAGGTGCCCTTGAGCAATTTGCATTTGCGAAAGATACATTTCAACTTCCAATTACCTTGTGGATTGTTGACGAATAATAAAAGAAATTTAAAGGAATGCTTCAGCATTTCCAGCATATCGAGAGCATAATTATAAGTGTGTTTCCCAAAATGTCTAACTATTCCTTTAAACAGAAATACATCAAAACCTTTACAGCAGCTCCAAACTCAGCGTGCTCATCTTAATCAATATTTGTTTACAAGTCCCTACAATGATGGATGTAAATTGGCCCCGGCCGTCTCCTCAGCTCTGATTTACAAGAACTGTATTAAGGTCGATTTCACACCTGAGCTGTTTGGTCCGCTTGTTTTTTCTTGAAAAATTACGACTCTCTTCTCGAAACATTATGACTTTTTTCTCGAAACATTGACTTTTTTTTCTAACAAAATTGTGAGTTTTTTTCCCGTAAACATTGTGACTTTTTTTTCAAATTGTGACTTTTTCTGCGAACATTACGACTTCTCTTAATATTACGATATTTTTCTCAAAACATTAACATTTTTTCCTGTAAATATTACGATTTTTTTTTTCTCGACACGTTCCGAATTTTTTAAGAAACAAATATTTTTATTGCATCACAGATAAACTGCAGTCAATTCGTCAGGATATTCACGAATATTCACCACGATCAACTTATTGTGAGTGTTTTTTATCGCGATCTGCGATAAAATCGATTATTGTCCCGTATACCAACCACAGGATTTTTATGATAAAAGATATGTGATTTTAGTACGTTTTCAAATGCTCAACTACTAATAAATCCATTTGATGATCGGGAGATATATTGTTATTGATCTGTATGGGCCATGTTTATTTTGGTAACTACGGTAACGTGCATTCACGTCTTGTATCCCACTGCGTGACTTTGTCTGTTCACCTGTGTGACAGGCAGCAATCCCACAGTAATAAGCCCAAAATCATGTCTCTAACGTTACCCGTTTGTGTTGATTTTTTTTTTTTTGCAGTCAAAACAGTCCAAGCGCTGTGAAAAGGATGCTTATAATCAGTTTTGCGTAAACTTCTGTCGTCCAATCAGAGAGTTTCCTGTCAGTCTGTAAAACGTCATGTTTACTCCTCTTGGCTCGTTTGTAAAAAAAAAATCAGTTTGAAAGAGAACCGGACTAGAACTAAAATGCAATAATGTATCTTTTTTTTTTCGCTTTTTACCAGATTAACCGAACTACAGGTGTGAAAGCAGCCTAATATACAATACAGCTAAGCTCTCACTGTATTAAAATCCTCGCAATGAAATTTTAAAAAATCCATAGAAACAACCACCTGTAGTCTGGTACTATTGGTCATAGTAGTAGTAGTGATGAAGTGTGTGCTGCCAGGTACTGGACTGTCCTCATGTGTTTTTAGTAAAATAGTACAGTTCTTCTAGTTGTCAAGTCCTGTGGTGACCATTGTAATGTTTCTGTGACAAAAGCCAACTCTTCTTCATTTTTTGAGTTTTATATGAAAGATGTGGTGTTGGCAACTTATTCCATTATCTCTTTGAGTAAAAGTAAAATCCTCTTTTAACTCATAGGGATGTCGGCTGACAAACTCTGTTCTCACCTTATCTGACAGGGCTGGCCAATCAGTAGGGTCAGTCTGCTGCTGCTGCAGTGGACTCACTTGTTGCAGGCTGTGCATGATGTAGAGGTGGAGGTCTCAGTATCAGGATATACTGCAGTGGGACTCATTTCTGTACCTGCAGGCAAAGACAGACATGCATGCATGTATGTTGCATAAAATATCACATTCTTGGTAATAAGTACTATAATGTATGCAACTGTGATTTGTAGTAATAATAACTCAATCTCACAATAAACAAAAAAAAACAATTTGACTAAACTCACCTGCTGCAGGCAGTGATGGAGGAGCAGAGCTGTATGTATGTAATAGAGAGACGTTAGCTCAAAACAAGCATACATGCATTGCATACACTATATAATTTAATAACGGGCCTAAGTCAGACAATCTGCAGAACTTGGAATATCTTTCAGTTCCAAATACACACTCCTTTAAGTGCCTGGCTGTGCATTTATGCCAAACACATTTTTAAAATATATAATATATATTTAATTTACTATCACCCTTATTTATCTCAGCACTTAATTATTTTATGTCCATTGCGAATTGTAATTTATCAAGTCAGAGAGGGAGAGACAGCAGCAGCTGCTAGCTGCTAGCTGCTAGCTGAACTTAAATAGCTAAGGTTAGCTTGGCTTGTTGATAATAATTGCGTCAGGTAAACAGCCTGCATAACGTTACCTCTGTATTTTATTTTCATCATTTCCTTCTTCCGCTTTCTCCACCGTGCATCAGAAGGCTTGGACCTCTGCATTATTAATGAATAAGAAAAAGAGACCACTGTTTGCTATCTTTAAGATCTGCCAATTCCTCACCTGTGTGTTCAGCTCTGTGTACTTTTGTACTCTGTGTCTAACTGAATCTCTGGCTTGAAGTCTCCTGTCGTCATTGCCTGCGTCGTTTCTTTTTCTTTAATTTTCACTTTTAGTTGCAGAAGTTGTTGTGTGTTAAGTACCACGGTTGTGTGTCTAGAAGGTAACCTTAGATTTGCGAAAGCCAGCGATGGTCAAGTGTGCTGCAGAAGAGCTGTTTCCTGAGCCAATCCCAGCTGTCATTGGACAGGCTGCCAGTCAATCACAGGACTGACACACAGAGACAGACAACCATTCACACTCACATTCATATTTCAAGCTATACACTGACTATATTTATTTTATTTACACATAAACACAGTAGTATTTCATTGAATTGTTAATTTACAGTTAAGTATTTAGTCCTTGTCAGAATCACCAGAAACAGACTTTGCATTTGAATAAAAGTCCCACCAAAATACCGCACACATGCACACATGCACACATCCATGCACGCCGCAGTATATACTAATATATACTATAGTTCACAATTCAATTCAATGTGTGGACTAGAGATGGGACAACAATGGATTTTTTCGTGGATCGCGATAAAAAAGATTCGCAATAAGTTGATCATGGTGAATTTTCATTATCAGGATAATCCTGAATTGTCTACAGTTTACTACAATGTCCTATCTGTGATGCAATAAAAAGTCATAATGTTTTGAGAAAAAGTCACAATGTTTCCAGGAAAAAGTCGCAATGTTTCAAGAAAAAAAAACTCACAGTTTTATGAGGAAAGTCATAATGTTTCACGAAAAAAAGTCGCAATGTTAAAATAAAATCCTCACATTTGTTTTAGAAGAAAGTCGTGATGTTTCGAGAAAAAAACTCACAATTTTAAGAGAAAAAAGTCATGATTCGAGAAGATAGTCGCAATGTTTCGAGAAAAAACTCACAATTTTATGAGAAGAAAATTGTAACGTTTCACAAAAGCAATGTTTCGAATATCAAAATTGTTTCATTTTCTGTCTGTCAACTAATTTAATAACTAAAACACTGTTTCAGTCATTTTTGCTCCTTTGCTTGACAGCTAACTGATTACAGTGACATAACAATGTTGCCTTTTTGTGGGCCGAATGCTACAAGAAATTATTAAAATTAAATTAAATTAATATTTTCGACCAGCAGTCTCAAACTACCAGTCCCGGGCCTTTCTATGTTGTAGCATTAAAGAATAATGCTGCAGATATTGTGTGTGTGTATAGTGGTTGCAAAGGTGGTTGCTAAGGTGGTTGCTAAGGTGCATGTGGTGCAACATTCAACGTCCTGTGATGTCATCGGAACTTTCAAGTTTTCAAATTTTCAAATCGACAGAGAGTTCCATATTTTTTCATTCTGCCCCTGGACTTTCGATAGAGCAGTTGTGTTTTTCAGAGCAATTCTTTCTCCCGAGCTGTGGTGTTGTTGTTAGTTATTGTGTTAATTGTGTGATAAACTGTCTTTTTATTGTGTCAATTGTGTGATGAACTGTCTTTTTAAAGACAAAATGGCTTTTTCAAATGGTCAAGGTCTGCGGTCCACATGCTTCGGTGCCGCAGATGTGAGACTAAATCAACCACACGAGGTGAGACACGGAGGGAAATCATTGAACGGTCCTCAGCGGTGTACAGAGCGTCCCCAGGAGGGAAAAGACAGGAAGGGAGGAAGACGGGCCGATGGTCCTCAGCGGCGTCCCCAGGAGGGAAAAGACAGGAAGGGAGGAAGACGGGCCGATGGTCCTCAGCAGTGTACAGAGCGTCCCCAGGAGGGAAAAGACTGGAATGGAGGAAGACGGGTCGGCGGTCCTCAGAGGTGTCCAGAGCGTCCCCAGGAGGGAAAAGACTGGAACGGAGGAAGACGGGCCGATGGTCCAGCACCTGCACTCACGTATAAACAATTGCAGAGTGCTTTCAAGTTTGCCACAGAATCCATGAAGGAAATGGAGCAAAAAATGCATGCAGACAAAGACAAAATCATAGCTCTGGAAGACAAAGTGAAGGTATTGACTGACCAACTGACTGACAAGACTGACGACCCAATGGCCCAAAAAGACATCGCCAGACTCAACAGGAGCTTAGAGCTGAGCGATGCCAGATACGATAAGCTGGTCGAGGCGTATGATGCTGAGAAACGCAGATACGACTCTCAGCCTCAAAAAATCATGCGCCTCGTCCATGAGAATAAGATCCTGTCCAAGAAATTAGAAAAGGCCACGCAGCTGCTGCAGAGCCAGGAGGACGAGAATGCTGCAGCGTACGCTGGCATGCAGCACAAGCTTTCGAAAGCCCTGGTGGATAAACAGCAGGTCTGGGACGCCAGAGAGGAGCAGGCAGCAGAGGAGAAGGCTGAACTGGAGGACCTCTGTCTCTGGCTGAAAGAGAAGAGCAGAAGCGTATTTGCCCATAAGAACGCCAGAGACAGAGAGTCCCAGTTGGAGAAGCTTAAACAGAAAATGCGTCAGCAGAAGAAGGAGGCGGCAGAGAAGAAGAAGGAGGCGGCAGAGAAGAAGAAGGAGGCGGAGGAGAAGAAGAAGGAGGCGGAGGAGAAGAAGAAGGAGGCGGAGGAGAAGAAGAAGGAGGCGGAGGAGAAGAAGAAGGAGGCGGAGGAGAAGAAGAAGGAGGCGGAGGAGAAGAAGAAGGAGGCGGAGGAGAAGAAGAAGGA
>JAOVVB010232669.1:0-10355 GCA_028570985.1 Heterobranchus longifilis
GACTTCACATGTGTCGGAGGAAGCATGTGCTCGTCTACAACTCTCCCCAGATCGGCAGAGGGGGTGGAGCAACGACCAGGTGTGATCAATGACTGTGATAATGAGCTGCATTACCGCAGTCTCAATACGACACCAGCTGCCACCAGCAAAAATTAAGCTAACACTAACAATATATAATGTAAACATGGTCATTCAGTCTGTTAAGAAGAGCAAGCGGTCTGGAGAGCAGGAAACTACGGAGCAACGTAACATCTGATCAGCTGTAAGCCATATCATTACTGCTGTGATTATCTTCGGCACGAGGCCACAGACCGAGTCACAGTAGTGATGATATTTGGCACGTGTGATATTGCTTAAATAAACGTGGCACAAGAAGAAAGTCGTGAGAGCCACAAACTTGAGCTTAAAATGCAACTTGATCATGCAAAGTTTGTTAAAAACAAGATTTTAAAGCATATTTTTTGGCAGTATCTAGTGGTGAGGTTCTAGATTGAAACACTATCCTGCTCACCCCTCCCTTTTTGAGAAATGCACAAGCTACGGTGGCCTCCAGGCACAAGAAACTAACTACTCACATACAAAATGTTGGCGGGCAAAAACAAACACTTCTTCTACATTTTCCTACCAGTGCATTTCCAGCAGGTGGCCGCTAAATTTAAAAATGTGAAAGGCCCATTCTAGAGACAGGTTTGTCCATTCTGGGCAAGATGGCCGCCTCCATGGAGGGAGACCCGCTCCCCATGCAGATAAAAATGGCTCATTCTAAGGTAATAAAAATATATGCTATATTTAAGATGCTATATACAAATTAAAAAATACTAATGAATATTATATTCAATTTTTGCCAAGTCAGGCAGCTACAAACTGCACACTGGACCTTTAATTACTTAAAAGTCTTTTTTTATAATATTGTTTTTATTTGTTTAATTGATAGTATTAATCGATCAAAATTATCATCAGTTAATGGTTAATCATTAACATCCCTAACAGTTTGCTAATATTAGCAACTATAAGCTACTGGTCCTACCAGATCAAGTAAAGCCGTAGTAGGAAAACTCATCATATTAAATAGAGAAATGTATTTTATTGTGTTTTGTATTCAACTTTTTATCGATAACAGGAAGAATATGTTATTTTCCTGCTTTAACATGATGAAGTTTATTAATTAATTGATTGTGCTAAACAAATGGCAAGTGTTGAATGTGTTGATTTTTATTTTTTTCTAAATTGATTTAAACCTTGATCTTTCACTTAAATGCTGTATAAGCTACTATTGTGATCTGCTACTGTAATGTTTGACAGCTTTACTGTAACTGTTAAGCATATTAGCTACATTACAAAGTAGAACATCATGGTGAAAAGGGGATACTGATACAAAATCTAAAATCAGAAACACATCAGAAGATTTTTTTTTTTTACATTGATCATTGATCATTGATGTTAGTGCACTTTGCTGTGGGAGAAACAAATCTGGTTTGGTACAATGATACAATTTGGAACAAGAGGACAATGTCACCTCATGTATTATTGATTGATAATTTGATTCAATAAAACAGCATTCACTCACTCCTCTGAAGTCCAACTTCTTTTCCTTTATGGAGGCCTTTTTAGGAATACCTCATCCCTGAAAACATGATGTATAAATACCAGAATACTGGCTGTATTGTTTCACAACTGAAACAAAGTGTACAAGAAAAGTGCTGAAAAACTCTAATACAAACGCAACCTACATCCATTTAGGAACATTTCATTGTTTGCTATAACAAGAAGTTCAATTCCTGCTGCACCCACAGCACAGAATGACCATAATACATCTGTGGGGAGTTGATAGGATTGCTGATCAATACCACCGACTCAACAACTAACCCTCACTCCCTACAGCCCATTGACATTTGTAGCTTGTCGATGACAGTTGGGCAGCAGAAGTACTAAGACATCTCAGCTACTAAAGCTAAAAAGCCTTGCTCTCAAGCCAAATAATTTTGGATAGTGATGGGACAATATACGATTCTATCGCGGTTCACGATGAAAAAATATATATTTAAAAAAAACACTCACAATTAGTTGAGAGTGGTGAATTTCAATTATCAGGATAATCTTGACACTTCATAGACACACAGTGTAGCTTACCGGTAATGTTAGCCTGCAGCTAAAGACAAAGTGTAGCTTATTGGTAATGTTAGCATGCAGCTAAGGATACAGTGTAGCTTACCGGTAATGTTAGCCTGCAGCTAAAGACACAGTGTAGCTTATTGGTAATGTTAGCATGCGGCTAAAGACACGGTGTAGCTTATCAGTAATGTTAGCATGCAGCTAAAGACACAGTGTATCGTAGCTCATCAGTTGCCTGCAGCTGCACATTTCCAGACATCATGACTAACGGATGAAACAATAGAACTGGAAAATCCTCCTGCCTCCACGAAGTGACAGGTGTGGCAACATTTTGCCTTCTCTGTGAGTTATGTAAACAATTATGGATGAAGCGTGTGGGACTTCATGGTACATTCCAGTGCAACCATAGCTTGAGAAACTCAAGCTATTGTTGTAAAGTACCCTTCTGCCATCTAGTGGCTCTTTTTTTGGTACTCAACAAGACTCCATAGTCTAACAGTGGCATAGCAGTCAGTGCTGGAAAGAAAAAGTTTAAATGAAAAATTGAATTGAATCGTAACCTTAAAATCAAAGTCAAATCGAATCGTGGATTTGGAGAATCATGACACCCCTATTAGCTTTAAGCATATTTTGATGATTATCTAGATAATATCGTGAATTGCAATTATTTTACCAAGAATAATCGTGACATGAAATTTTCATATTGCCCTATGCCTATTATTATTATTATTATTATTATTATTATTATTATTATTATTATTATTATTATTATTATTTGCCATATTAAAGGTTGTTGTCATTCCTAATGTATTGCACTGTGTTGGGAAGGTTACTTTTGAAATGTAATAGGTTACAGATTACTTGTTACCCTGATAACAATGTAATAAAGTAACTACATCAAAGTAATGTAACTTATTACATTTGATGACTTTTCTAACAAATGTTTTAAACTGGTCAATAAAGCTGAAAAGTCCTAAAAACATCAATTTAAAGCAGGCAGTGTAGAGTGCTGTTGTGTAGCTGTCTGGAAATATGCCAAAAATTTCTACGTATAAGCTTTTTACTAAGGCTGCCCCCTCTTACTCTAATCGGTCATTTTGGTCTTAGTCAACTAATATTTCTTTAATTGATTAGTCATTTTTTTAATGAATTATTTCCAAGAAACTTATGAGCACATCTCTGGTAAACACAAGATTTAAAGTGGTGCTTTTGCATGATTCTTTGTGGAGAAACTCAGTTTTACAGATCTTCGCAGTAACTGTAACTGATTACTATTACATTTATTTTGTAATTTAATTACATGTAACTAGTTATTCCCCAACACTGGTCTTACAGAGGCGATGCATCACTTAAAATCCCTTCAAATATACCCAACCCTTTCAGCTGCATCAAACGGTGTCTTTGTAGCATAAAATGGAACACACTGGCAGGAGGGCAGGTCACACAAACACCTCTGAGAGGCTCGTCAGAGTGGAAAGCAGCGGAGCTGGGATCTCAGCCCTCTTCACCCTGCAGATACCATACGTCTGCACCTCCTCTGCCAGATCAGCAGTCAGAGACCCAGAAGGCTTTTGTTTACTGACCCACTACAGGCCTGGCCCGCATGCCAGAGCCGAGACCAACTTCACCCATGGACAGCTCCAACACATTTGCAACAAGGTTATAATCAAAACTGCCTTGCGGCAAAGACACACGCACATGCACACACGCACACGCACATACCAACACACAATCATATCTATCCATCTTTACACTGTATGTTTAACTCTCTCCCCGCCATTGACAAGATTTTCCATAATTTACGACTCAACGCTTCCCCGCCATTGACAGCAAGATCCGCTGGGGATCTTGTGAAAATAGTACCACACTTCTGGCTTCAAAAACAAGCGAAGAAGATGACCATCGGTAAACCGGAAGTAGAGAGACGTGAGGAAAACCGCCGTGAAGAAGCCAGTACAGAACAAAATGGCGGTGGTGTCTCCCCGGTGGAGGGGAGCGTGAATCGGATGAAGTTTACCAGGATATTGGCCCCTTCCCTGGGCTGGAGGGGAGGCTGGAGAGGCTGATGTTTACCCAAGCGAGGGGCTCCTTCTCGGGGGTGGATCTGAGCAAATGTCGGGCTGGGTGACTAGAACTCCAAAATAGATTTCTGGATTTCTCATCACACAAGATTAGCGAACCTGCCAGAGGTAGACATAACTTTTTATATTTAGGCAAATAAGACGTGGGCAAAAATGATAGAAATTATGCAATTTTGTTAGTTTTTTGCCCAGAAGTTGTGTTTTTGATGAAAATGACCAACATTCAAGTGTTGATAAAAAAAAAATGTTTTAAATGAATGAAGCTAGAATAAAATGTTTTATTTTCCTATCAAAACAGAAGGTCTGATCTTTCTTTTGTTGTATGCACTATATATATATATATATATATATATATATATATATATACATATATATTATATTCATAGTACAAAGTATTCTGAGGGTCTTGAAAGATTAGTGAATATGGATGGATGGATGGATGGATGGATGGACGGACCGACGGACCGATGGATAGATAGATAGGGATTTGCCTTGGGCACAGTACTACAGTCTGTTGTTATGCATAAAAGAACATCACAAAAACATGGAAGACATCTTAAAACACAAGAGACATTTGACAGTGACAACATGGCAGCTTAAAAAGAGACCTGTCAGAGACCAAATTAAATTGCTAAAGTGCTAAAGTGCTTGTCATTTGTTTGACTGGATAGATCACAAGAAGTTTGAGGAGCTGTATATAAAGTTCCAGACCCGTCAGGCAGAAAGAGAACATCTGCACACTCACAAGCTTCAGTTCCAGAAAGTAGAATTTGGTCCATCAGGGTGCATTTGACTGTAGTGAAAGTTTTTTTAAATTGTTATTTACGGTATTATTAGCACTGAAAGGATATCCAAGACATATCTTACATGCTAGAAAACGTTGTGCACACTGCATGATGCCCCACTGCATGCAGCAGGTTCTATTTTTTTCCACCACTGCCCTCTAAATATTAATTTGTACTGTGGTAATTGTACTTTCACTTGAATAAAGATTTTCAGTACTCTGACCACCCCTGTCCAGATGACGTCTAATATACACTTTCAAACGAGACAGGAAGTGTGTATTTCATATCATTGGCGGTATTGGCGGTGCTGTATCTTTATAAATGTCCGTTATCTTTGACCACACCCCCATTCTCTGTTTAAAAAAGAACGTTAAAGAGCCCCTCTCATGAAAATCAAGTTTTTAACCATGATAACATGTCTATATGGTGTTTTTTAGTTGCTATAAGAGCAGTCAACGCCATGGCAGAGAATTTCTGCCTTCAAACTGCAGTGTGCCAACAACAGTCTCAAAGATCTGGATTCAGACAGACAGGTTTTATGACATCATATGTACCAAGGAACCAATCAAATCACTTGTAGTTGGGACATTCTATGGAATACCCCAACCACAATTGACTCGCATAACTATGGCAGCTGTGGTGGGCCGGGCTTGAGGCCAGATCCAGGGGGGGGGGCTTTAAAAACAAGTAATGTCTTTATAGCACAAAATGGGGCATATCTTTTTTGTCTTTTGTTTGTGGCAGTTCATAAATGGCCAAAACAGATGTTCCTGACTGCACAACCATAAGGATCTGAGCAACCATTACACCTTAAACTATTGACAGTTTAGCACCCAGAGGATCAAAGCCAGTCTTACATCTAAAAATGATGTATTTGTGTTTGATGCCCAGAGACTTAAAGGAGCTGGTGTCATTTAAGCCAGATACTGGACCTCTGATAAAGCCTGAGAAAACCCACAGGACGCCACTATAAGCCGAGTGGAAAATCTTTGCCTCCAGAGCAGCTCTAGTTTTCAGTCTGCTGGATGATGTGAAATGAATGGAACTCATCTCTCTGTGCTGTCAATACATCCATATTGGCTCCATGGCCTGGAGGATGCCTTTGGCCCGAGGCAAGAACTGTGTAGATATCACAAATATTTTAAACAGTTTAGCTATGAACAACATTTGCAAAGCTTTTACTTTTTCATAAGCAGGTAATAGGTTACTCAAACACGAATATTTGCAGAGGCCACAGAGTCAACATTTCACTTTGGAAAAAAAAAAAAGGCATGAGAATATTTGTAGATTTCTTTCATTCCCCTTCAAATTCGACCATGTGGCTTCACAAGATAACAGCTCTCCTGGGTTGCTGGGCTTCACAAAGATTACTGAAGTTATGCTTGATCACAACAGTATAGCAACAAACAAATGGGGATACAAATGTGTGATGATCAGAATAAACTGAAATGGAAAGAGTAAGACAAACAAAACCATTTCAAACAAACTGAACTTTCACACAGGAGACAGGTTTGTGTCCCGTTTGAAAAAAAAATTAAACAGCAAGTTATTTTTAACTTAACATAACAACCGGAACTACGTTTCGTTCTGCATCATGGGACGTGCTGCGTCATATGACGTTATGCGGCACGTGACGCAGATGCATGGAAGTGAAAATATACATACTTTTTCTAACCCTACCACGTTGTTTTGTTGCCTAAACCTAAACCTACGTAACGGTATGCTTAAAACCGTAACGTTTAGGTATGAGGGCTAAAAACCACTAGGGGAGCTATTTTAGTAAATACTCGTAGGTCGTATTAGAGAGTAGGGACAAATGACAAGTATGGTCCAAAGGTTTGGAGGGCTTGTCATTTATTGATGCAACTTTGGTGAGAAACTAGGAGCACTTGATTTGATGCAGCAGCTCTCCCTGCCTATGCAAAAGTGTCTGAATTATTGTCAAAGTGTGTGTAATGTGATTCATCTTGAAGCCCTACATTCATCGCAGGCCTCTGGCAGAGTGACAGCTGAGGTTTGCTGTGAGACAGAGGCAACAGACAGGACGGAAACGTGCCAAGTGATGATCATAAAACAGCTTGTTCATAAGAAAAGCTGGTACTGTTCAAAGATGACAGCTGCTCTGATTACATTTAGTCAAAGTTCAAAACACTGGCAAACAAAAGAGTTCATTTTTCTCAAAGGAGCAGTGAGGAAGAGGAGGGAAACATCGGCATATGTCTGTGTTCAAGCCTCAACATGCATTCATCACCTTGTAGAACTGAAGCAGGAAGTATTTAGAGCGAGAAACACGTTTAGGGCTTTCACCCAGGCAAAGCATTCTCACAAACCGTTCGTATATTATCATATGAAAACTATTGCACAGCAGTTCGTATAATATCATACGAATGTATGCACAGTAGTTCATAAATATCATATGAATGTATGCACAGCGGTTCGTAAATATATGAACATGTGTCCCATATTAAAAACATGTCCCGGTCGCGTGACAGACACGTCATTAATGCCTCGATTGTTTAGGTTTAGACAACAACAACAACACTTTGTTAGGTTTAGGCAACAAAACAACTTGGTATGGTTAGTAAAAAAAACACTGGGATTGTAATAAATTTGCATTAAAATTCCTACTTCCTACTTCTGGTTTAAATGCATGTCCCAGTCATGTGATAAGCACGTCATTAACGTTGTGATTAACGTTGTGAAACGGGTATGGGTTAGGCTACAAATATACTTAGTTAGGTTTAGGCAACAAAATGACTTGGTATGGGGATTGGCATTAAAAAAAATGTTTTATCGTCATCGCAATATCAACTTTGGTAATAAACACATCGTGAAAGACTGCGATAAATCGCGAAAGACACTCAGGGATTTTCTGAGTTAGTTGAAAGAGATGATCGGTAGAAAACTGCTCTTTAAAATGTAACTATGATCCTTTTGTTTTTTTAAATGGTGCCTTTTGTGTTCAGTTCAATGTTCAATTTGTTCAATAAAATGTCAGAAATAACTTCCTTACCGTTTGTTTTTTTAATTCAACAAACAATTTGTTGTATTTTAGCAGAATACTGAAAGCAGCTGCAAGGCAGAACTGATTTGATGTTTATTTATCACAATATTCAACAACATTATTGCATATCGCATATTTTCCTCATATAATGCAGCCCTAATTAAAATCCATTTTCCGTTTTAAATACATGTGACTGTCGCATCATACGGACTCAAACTCCGGTCTCCTAGGTGAAAGTTCTGCATATGATCGAGTTATTTTTAACTTAATGTAACAACCGGAACTACATCATGTTCCGCGTCATGGGACATGCCAGGTCATGTGACGTTCCGCCGCATGTGATATGGATGCACGGAAGTGATTAACTGTAACAAATATACTGATTTTAACCCAAACCACTGCCTTTTTTCTAACTTTTTTCTATGTTGTTTTGTTGCCTAAACTTCCTTAAACAATGTCTGTTTTTATACGTTAACGCCATGTTTAAAACCTTTAACGTAATGTTTAGGTATGAACGCGAAAAATGCTCATATAGGTCGTATGTACTCCCACCACTAGGGGTGCTATTTTCACTTGTATGGGTCGTATTAGAGAGTAGGAACCATGCATGTATAACAAGAACTGGATACAGCGTTCAAGGCTGAGCCCCGTTCATTCCTATGAAAGCTGCTCAGTGGTGCATGAAGACAAAAAAAGCTCAACTGTCTAAAAATCCTTGAATGACCGGCGCTGCTTCTCTATGGGGCCCATAGAGCAGGCGCACTACAGACTTCCGCTGATCGAGTTGGATACTTCCGGTGTAGCGCTCCGGCTAACTTGAGTGGGGATTAAAAGATTAAAAGATTTTCGAAAGGTTATCAAACTGAATGGATCAAATCCTGATAGTGAAACGAATCATTTCGCAGGGGGGGTTGCAAAAAAAAAATTATCCACAGATATATAGATGTCTCAATGGGAAAAAGTATTTTTGGGCCCCATGACAGCCACCATAGTTGCAATACCACCGTTTGGCCACTATGTCAAATTAGCTTCAACGCCCGGCACACTTGGGCTTGGTAGGAACAGACAAATATGGTCGTATGGTTTGGAGGACTTGTTGGTATATCCTCCATAAAATATCCTCTGCAATAGCGATCATGACTAAACACATGATCCAGAGCAAAGTGAATCCCTGCTGGCACAATCAACTTTCATTCCTCTCACTGGCATACTGGTGAACTTTAGCACAACCTACAGTACATGTACATTGGCCCGCGCCTGCCTCACTGATAACTGACAAGGCATTGGATGAAATTTCCAATTCCAGGTTGTTCCACAATGAGCCTTAAGGTTCACTATGATATAATGGATGAGCAGCGGTCAAGCCAGACTAAAAAGATAGGTCCAGCAGCTGGCAGAGAAATGGCTTCAGCTGAATGATAGATGGCCTCCATTTACACAGCTTGTAAGATCCCAGAGAAAAATGTTATCTCCTCTCAAACGGACGGTGCCGGCCGGGGTAGCATAGTTTGATTTCATCCATCCATGTGAATACCAATACTGTTCTACACAATGTATGCTAACAGAAAGCAATAAATAAGTAAAACAGTGAACAGTGGTGCTTAATGAATTATACAGGCTAACTTTTTGGACAATAATACAGTGCATACATGCGTCTGTGACGCTACATGCTCTTGCTTAAACTTCTTGCTCTTTCAGTGGTGGAATGTAAGTACATTTACTCAAGTACTGTAGTTACGTACAGTTTTGAGGTACTTTACTGTACTTTACTTGAGTATTTTCATTTTATGCTACTTCATACTTCTACGCCACTACATTTTGGAGGCAAATATTATACTTTTTACTCCACTACATTTGTTTGACAGCTTTAGTTACTTTGCAGATTTAGATTATTAATACAAAATAATCAGCATATCAACTATGATGTATTATTATTGATTAGGCTACCAAGCAGTATATAAATAAATTAAATAGAGCTGCAACAATTAGTCGATCAACAGAAAAATAATCATCAACTATTTTGATCATCAATTAATTGCTATAATGGCAGAAAATGCTGTTTTCAGCCCCTCAAATATGGATATTTTCTGCTTTTCTCTGTTTTATATCATATTCAAGTGACTATCTTTGAGTTTTGGACAAAACAAGAAGACATTTAAAGACATCACCTTGGACCTTTGAGAAACTGGGATCAATATTTTTCTATATTTTCTGACATTTTATAGACCAAACGATTAATCGAGATGATAATCTGCAGATTAATCCATAATGAAAATAATAGTTAGTTGTGGCCCTATAATTAAAATGAGTTCCATCTTTACCAGCTGCAACATTAAAGTGACAAAACACATTAATGCATCAATTATTATAGTT
>JAOVVB010232670.1:0-10355 GCA_028570985.1 Heterobranchus longifilis
CACAGTGTCACGCACACACACACACACACACACACACACACACACACACACACACACACACACAGATTTAACCAGATGATGATAGTAGCGGCTGATAATGCACACATGTATTTCCCTGTAAAAAGCAAATGTTGGACGTACCTTTTGATAACCTGAAATAATCTTGAACAGGCGTTAGATAGTGAATGTCTCAAAACTTCCATCGAGTATATAAGGAAACATCTGAGGCTGTTAAATGCAAATGCAACTTTGGAAATAGTATTTTTGGTAATAATGTAAAACAGGCAGCCAGATATTTTTAAAGTTCTTTGTGGGCGTATTGTTGTGTTCAAGGCCAGATTTGTTTCAAAATGTTTATAATTTTCTTACCCAAACAATGCTTTTTGTCTTTTTTTTTTTTTTTTACTCATTGTGTTTTTTACTCATTATCAGTCAGCCTTCAATAAAGTGATGATTACCCTCACACTGGATTTTATAACAGATTTTTGGATTTTATTAGAAATGTGTAAAACCATAAATTGTGCAAAATTAGTTTTGTTATAGAGCTTTTAAAAAACACCACCCAAATTAACCACATTTAAAAAAAAAAAAAATATTAGTGGGACATTTGTTGAAGCATAAGTTTGTGCGTGTATCGTAGAATACTTAAAACAGTCCAGTCATTTCTTCTTGTTGTAAATCTTGCACCTGCTCTTGTTAGCTTTTTTGAGTTAGTTTGTATTTAACGTGACTCATTGATCCCAATAATTTACTACAACTTAATCATAAACAGCATGAGGTGTATGTATGGCTGGCTGACATGTATGTATGTTAGCAGAATGGCTGAGGGCTTTTATATTATCAGCTGTATCTAATAGGTTTATGTGAGAGCGCTCATCACTCACCTACACTCTGCACTGCACGCCTCACTCTACACGGACACTATGGCTTATTGTTGGCCAACCACACGTCACCCAACAATTTTCAATCACACCGTAAATCTCAAAATAGGACAGTTGACCATCCTGGGTTGAAATTGTTTGCTCAGCAGTTCAGAAACACTGACAGGACAAATGGCACCTGACACCTTAAAACCACCTGATCAGAAATTTCCAAACTGCAGATTATTGACAGGTGTTGTACTCTCTCTTGTGTTTTTATAATTAATGAACCTCAAATCTGTGCTCTTGTCTCCGACCAGCTGTTTATTACCCTGCTGGACGCACAACGCTGGACGTATTTTTACATTGTTATATTATACTTTTACTTTAATGGTGCTATGTGAAACAATTTACATGTATTAAACGCTTTGTATTGCTAACTTAACTTAAAAACTAGAACCTTCCCAGACTTCCTCTGCTGCCTATAACAGCCTGTGGAGTTTATAGAAGGACTGTGGACCATGGATGTATAAAGAGAACTGGTGGTGGGGCGTCGTTCATATGAAAGTTGCTCAGTGGCGCATGAAGCCAAAAAAGATCGACTGCCACATGTAAAAATATCCAGATGAACTGTGGCCCACAGAGCAGGCGCACTATAGACTTCCGCCGACCCAGCCGGATAACTTCCGGTTTAGCTCCCCGGCTAACTTGAATCGGGATTAAATGATTTATTCTTGGCGCTCTTCTAGACTTTCAAAATGTTATCGGACCGAATGGATCAAATTCTGATAGAAGAACGTGTCATTTTGTGGGGTATTGTGACGCTCCAAAAGATCTATCCACTGATTTACAAACGTCTATGGGAAAACCTTTTTTTTGACCCAATGACATCACCTGATGAACACAGAAGTTGTAATTCCATGGTTTGGCCGCTAACGTCAACAAGTGACCGGGGGATGAGGGGGCTGGACTACTGTCAACCTTGGCAGGGTATTCGATTCATGGTGCGACTTTCGTTTGGTTTCGGGGATCAAAGCACATCTACATTTCCGTGACTTTTGTTCGGTTTAGGCACAGAAAATAGATCGGTAGGTTTAGAAACAAACATCATGGTCTGGTTTGGTGCATTTTAATGGCATATTAATTTATTTATCGAGGCATTCATGTATTTTTTTTTTTTTTTTGAGCTTCCGTCCTACATATTATTAATTAATTCTTTCTTTTTTTTTAATGTATTTCTTATTTATTCAAAATTTATTTTTCAATATATTCATTAATTTTTAAATTAATTAATTAATTTTATTTATTTATTTATTTATTTATTTATTATTTTCCCTTTGCACCCCCCCTATTTCTTTCCCCAAACGTATGTATTTATGTATATTAATTTTTGATTTGGACAGCTTCCCTCCTCTGTTGCAACCATAGGTTGGTACACATATCCAAAATATAATCTCCCTGACATCACAAAAAAAGTCAATGGTATATATGTAGACATAACTCAAGGACATAGTACACAACTGTCCGTCTCATGACTTCTGTGAAATCTACGTGTACAAGAGCTTTTGATAACTCGCAAATATAACATACTGTCAGAATCAGTGTTTTGAAATCTGCCCAGAAGTGCATGACTTCTTGCTGACAGTATTGTTTAAATACACTCTGTGCTGCAGATGCTACAGAGGGAATTGGAACCATAAAACCGCTGTGCAGCCACTATTGGTTATTGTGAGCAGAAGGTCAGACAACAGGCAGAAGGATAAAGATTTTAGTGTGTTGGCAGTCAGGAGAATCTCATCTGACAGGAAGGACCAACACACACGACTACAACTTTCCACTGACTCACTCACCACAGTATCATGTTGTCTGCCATAAATTACAACAAAGGTTGACAAACCTGATTAACCACAACATGTAAATACTTTGCGACACACGCCACAAACTGATCGCAATAACATAATGATGTGACGTTTTATTGATTCTAATAAGAAACGTGTTTCTCTCCAGGGAGGTCAGAGGTCAGGTCAGTGACGGCTCCGTTTTCTCGCAGCTGCTACGAAGTGTTTGACGGACACTGTAGAATGATGGATGCTTTTTTTAGTAAATGGAAATGAAGCAAATATAGAAGGATGTACAGTTTATATGAGGTCAGGGAATCACATTAATTAAGACAGATGACTTTGAATACACTCACAATGTGCTGATATCAACATTTTATGCTACGATTTTCTTGGCCAAAAATATTAAACTTTTACTTTCTTTTTATAACCAAATTTGATTCAACAATCTGCACAAGTTATGATACAGTATTACAGATTCATGCTTTTTTTTTTTTTAGACAGCAGTACCCCCATCCCCTCTGTGCTCATAAAAAAAGGCAAATAAACAATAATAATATTGAATAAAATACACAGGTATAAATAACAGAATAGCTGCATAAACACACTTAAGGGGAAAAAAAAGGGGGGCGACTGGTAACAATTGGTAAACAACTGGTAAAAATAATAAAAACTTTCTTTTTAAAATTGTTTGATTATTTAGCATTTTAGCATGCTAATATGAACAGGCACTTTTTTTATTACACGTCAATAATTTGCACTTTCTTTCATATTTAAACTGAATTATGAAGCTCATAAATAATGAAATAAATAAATCCACTCTGCTTTTGTAGGTGCATTGTGTAATATCTCCACACAGTGTCCAATAGGGGCGTCACGATTTTTAATTCTAAATCAAAAATCAGTCGAAATTAGCTTTCAATTTTAATTATTAAAATCATAAGCAGGATCTGCGATTTAAATATATTATTTAAATTTGACCATATGGCCTTAGTGTGATACATTCCAAAATAATAATAATAATATGGCATTCATATCACACTTGATACCATGTAGTCTAACTTTTTAAAGAAGAATATGAAAATGTGAATAATGTTGATCTTTATGAATCAAGACTCCATAGTTGTTTTGTTTTTTTTGTAAAGATTTGCTCATTGAAAGATGCTCATATTACAATGTAATTGCAATAAACAAAAAACATGCAAATGTCACCAATTGTGCGTGAAAAAAATAAATTCAAAAGAAAGGAAAGGGAAAGACACATGTGCACAGACACACACACATACCTATCTGTGATAAAAGCACTAATTAAAAACATATCATGATACATCAACTTTAACCTACAAGTAAAACAGAATGGCATTGTCCTACTAATAAAATAACCTGTTGTAGAGACTATACATAAAAACAATAACTAAAATAAAGAGAGCATCGAACAAAAATATGTAAATAAATGAAAAAAAATGCATGCACGGCTTACACACACACTTTAACAAAATCCTTCAGGGCTGAAAAGAAAAAAGGTTTAAATCGAAACTTGAATCGAATCATGGATTTGGAGAATTGTGACACTGACGCCTCTAAACATTTAGTAATTCAGCATCATCATGAACATAGTAATAATTAAATACAACATTGTAATCCACAACTGCTGCGTCAGATTGCACCATGTAAAAACAAAGAAAAGAAAGTACCATGAACAATGAAGTTATTTCTTCATGATATGTCTTTTCTTGATTACTTTCACTGCTCAGCTGATTGTGTTGGGCTTTATATGACATGTGAGCAGTGACCATGATGAGTTCTTTCACACACCAAAGGTCAGAGGCATCACTTACAGAAAGAGAAGGACCCCCCAAACACTCACTCAGTCATTTACCTCACTCCCTATCAATTATTGACACGCAGTTGTCAGTTGAAAAGCCAGCCAGACTTTCCGTTGATCTGTTTGATGAATATTTCAGCTGACAAACAGGCTACCTGACACGCCACCAAATCAATGTGTGGTTAGAGAGAGGGACGTTCATCTTGGCCACAGTCATGCACGTATGCATGCACATGTATATACAGTTACAATGTTGTTGTTGTTGTTGTTGTTACTATTCTGTTTTTAATGTGTTACTTACTGTTTGTTTACATTGATTCCCCCCTGCACTGTGTGCTTGTCACCTTTTGTTTTGCCAGATTTGACTAAAACCAACTCAGAATACAGCTGAGGTGAAATGTACTTACTGTACATTTTGTACTTACTGTAAGTACATTTTTGAGGTACTTGTACTTGAGTATTTTAGGCTACACTTTACAGATTGAGACTGGGAACACATTCTCATAAACCATTCGTATATTATCATATGAAAAGTATTGCACAGCAGTTTGTATAATATATATGTGTGTCCCCTTTTAAAAACATGCCCCGGTCACGTGATAAACACGTCATTAATGTTGTGATTAACGTGAAGCGGCAATAATTTGTTAGGTTTAGGCAACAAAACGACTTGGTATGGTTTGTAAAAGAACACTGGTATTGCAATTAAAATCACATTAAAATTCTGACTTCCTACTTCCTGTTTAAATACATGTCGCCGTCGCGTGATAAACAACAACAAAATTACTTGTTAAGGTTTAGTCCATTTTAAATACTTGTGACGGTCACGTTGTGACAAACCATAGGGGGAAACGTCAAAATGTCTTTTTTTTTTTACGTCATCCAGCAATGAGTCTGTCAGAAAGATAAAATGTCTGAAGCAAAACCAAAGTTTAAAGGGGACATATTATCTTCATTTTCAGGTTCATACTTGTATTTTGGGTTTCTACTAGAACATATTTACATGCTTTAATATTAAAAAAATACATTACTTTTCTAATATTATCTGTGTGAATACACCTGTATTCACCTTCTGTCTCTTTGACCCCATTTACAGCTGGTATTAAAATGTGATCTGTATCCAGATAAGCTATCTGGATAATCTTTGCGTTTACACCTAGTATTTTTAATGTGTTCTCGTTATCTGCGTTGATATTGGATCTCTGTCCTCAGTGGTATTTGCAGGTCAGATGTTGTACAGATTGTGTTTACAACTACCTAAGATCCAAACACAATGTGAGCCAGACTACCTCGAGATGTGGTCAGGCAGATCTGATCACAATCCGATCACGACGCGTTTACACCTTCCATTAACATGTGTTTTTCCTTATCCAGATGACATACAGATCACATTTTAATACCAGGTGTAAATGGGGTCTTTAAGCCCTCCTCCCGAAAAAAAACCCCAGTCTGCTCTGATTGGCTTGCGAGAAAAAAACAAACTATTGAGTTGTCTTCCTTCACAGTTTGTGGGTTGGTGTAGGCACTCCATATACTCAAATGTATGTGCACAAGCTCTTAAAAAAGTGAGTTTTTTTCATAATATATTCCCTTTAAATCCAATATTTCCACAGACTTCAGCAGCCACTGCCGCGGCTTGCACAGCAGACTTAACATACTTTTCAGCAAAGGAGAGGAAGAGTGGAACGACACAGTCTGTGGAAGCATTGGATTTAAAAGTTGGCTTCGCCCCGGGCCAGCATTTTATCATTCCATGTAGAAAGCAGACATCTGTGAGATCAGGAAACTACCTTTGAAGACACAACCCACTGCTGGAAGAAGTAAATACAATTAGACTGTCCTCCACTGAAAAACGACACCATAAGTTATTTGTACAAGCAGCAATTACGACCCATATTTACTATTTATTGTTAGACGGCGCCCTCTAGTGACCGTAGTAATTATGACGGGCGCAATGTAGGAAGACTTGTAACGTAGTATTAAGTCCGTTCAGGGCGGGCGGGAGTTGTGGTGCACAGGTAAAAAAAAAAAACAGGACTTTGACCTAGGAGACCGGTTTTTGTGTGAGTTATTTTAACTTTACGTAACAACCGGAACTATGTCACATTCTGCATCATGTGTGTAATTATGTCATGTATGTATGCAGGGAAGTGAAGAAGCATACTGTTTTTAATTCCAGCCATGATCTTTTTATAAACCCAAACCAAGTCGTTTTGGAGCCTAAACCTAACCAAACTGTGACCGGTTAACAACGTGTTTAAAACCGCGACCGTTACGTGTAGGTATGAGGACGTAAACGCTCCTGTGAGTTGTGTATCCTGGCAGCGCTAGGGGCATTAATTTTGTAAGCTCTCGTGTGGGTCGTATTAGAGGGGAACAAATGACTTACATGGTCGTCTGGTTTGGAAGACTTGTTAAAAAAAACATATTTACTTGTCCCCAAAGGTTTCCACGTGTGTTTGCTTGGGTGAAAAAACAAATGCATCATGGGAATCATCAGTACAGTTGGAACCTAAAATTGGCAAAGCAAAGTGAAATATTTTATGGCGTTAAGCCTTTTTGTTTTCACTGTATCATGTGAAAAAATACCACCATGTAGTCACGTCTTGCATTCAATAAAGTCACTTGACCACAGCGTGAAAGAGGAGCCAATAGAGCTCTCGGTGAACTGGTGATGTGTTATTTATGTTGGGCTCGGATCAAAAGCAGCCTCTATGGAGAAGACACACCCCATAAATTTTTCTATGGCCCCTATGAGCAGGTCAGGAAGGCACCAATATTTCCTCTTTATTAGAAACACCAGAAACAACATGCAGCCATAAAAGGGACCTCAGAGGTGAATCTGAAACACGGTGAAAGCACGCTGCTCCGAGAGCTGAGAGGTAGTCACACAATCCATTTCCTCCAACCTGCCGTGTCCACATATCGGTGCATTTCCTCATAACTCTCACACCAGTGACTCACAAACTCTCCATTCTTCATCACAGGTCAACTTGGAGATGAACTTTAAAGGAAGGTGTAACAAATGACCGCAGCCTCTCAGGCAATTCATATCTGCTGAAGTGCCATAACCCTCTACATATCCTGACCTCAATTTGGAGTCTGCGTGTTGAAGGCCCATCTGAGGGAGATGGTATCGATCTGAGCAGGGACTCTGGCAGCATCAATAAACAACAGGCTTCAGGCTTCAAGGCTGAGGAGACACATCTCTATTTCAGCCGGAGGGTTCGCATCTGGATACCTGAGTTGGGACGTGGCCCTGGACAGATGGTGGGACCCTTTCTTTTTTTCTTGCTGAACTCACAGCAGGTCCAGTTCCTACGGAAGAGGATTAGGGCCACACGTGAAACATTTATTTGAGTTTAAATTCAGAATTCTGACTTTATTCTCAGAATTCTGGCTGCATCCGAAATCGCATACTATGCGCTACATACTCGATATGTATTGTTATGGACGTAGAGCTAAGCTATCTGCTACGTTGCTATGCTAATTTAGCCTGTGCTAACCTGGCTCGTTACAGCCAACTAACAAAAGGCCAGTACGCCCCTAATAGTGCCTTAGGGCACTAAGGCACTATACTACACCCTAGGGCCTTAGTGTCCACGTAAAGTTTTTTTTTTCTGAGCGCCAGCATCTTCTTTCAATTGTTTCCAATGAGGAGCAGCCGCATGTTTGCACCTAAAGAAAAAGCCCTGGACCCAGCGTCTTTTTTCAGAGCGCACTGCCTTTTTTGTGCAGCTGCTCCGAGCGCGTCAAGTTGAAAATCTCAGAACTTTTCAGAAAGGCGCTCTGTCGTCACCGCCGCTCCTTTTCAGTAAACTATCACAACACAGAGACGAAAGCCCGTTTGTGAGAGCAGATCGGCCGGACACTGACTGCTGCTGATGAGTGTTGTGCTTTTCTCACCGTGCACGTCGTAAGCTTGTTGTCAGCTGTGTAATCACAGTAAGCTCGCCAGCTGACGTTAATGTCGTCATAGAAACAAAACAGGTCAAAAGGTGTATTAATACAGTTATCCGTGGTGGTGTGTGAGAACCACTGTGTCAGTCCTTTGTCCTCCAAAATGTCTTTGCCTCGTGTGTTTCTCAGCAGGATGAGACGGCTTCTGCTCCCACAGCTGCCACTCACATGTCAGTCGCACCTCCGCTCTTCTCCACGCCTCCGCACGTTCGTCATACGTGTCGCTAATAAGGACATAATGAGACAAATCACCACGCCCCCAGGTGTAACGTCAGACTGACCCTGCCACGCCTACGCTACACTTATATGAAAATAAACCCAAAACGTCCTATCACAACAATATACTGTCGTTCAACATACTTTTGTGTAAATAAACAGTAGTATGTATAGTATCTTTTCGGATGTACTAATCTGTATAATTTCCGCGTGAGACACCTTGCCGGTTGGACATGTAACCATGGTAACCCGTGCCAACCTCAGCTCACCGGCATCGCCAGATAATACTTAAATTACTGGAAAAAGTGCAGCTAAAGTTTATAGTCAGAATCGACAGAATCCTAAAAAAAAATCTCAGAATTCATTCAGAATTTTCTTTCACATGTGGCCCTAATCCTCTTCTGTAAATTCCTTTCTGAGACCAAAGCCAGTGATATCTTCCCTACTGTTGGTTATATCAAGGTAAATAAGGCCTTAAATCACCGCAAGCACACACATTTTTCCTCTGCATAATTGCCATTAATGTTAAGGGACATCGTAAATAGAAAGCTACCAAGTAACAGTCAATATCTGCGAGAATGATCGATGCTTAACCAGCAGACAAATAGTATTTCAAGACCTTCTATATCAGCATTACAGTGAAGGAGGACAGTGCTGACTGTGGCTCATTAATCAATAAACACAACAAGCCAACCAATACATTTGACATAGACTAATGAAATAATAATCATCAGAGGATGCGGAGGAGGCAAGCTGCATTTTGGATACACAAAAAAAACCGCCATAAATGAAAATTAAAACTATAGTAAATAAGTAATGGGCAATCTTGCTGGATAATTGTGTTGCTGTCTTGTTTACTTGCTTTTCCCTCTTTGCTGAGAAAGTTAAATAAGTGTGCCTCATATATTCAGAGTCAAACTGAGCTCACTTTGTGCTAAGCAGCTTGTCAATACAAGAAAGGAGGTATGGGGTAAGAGAGGAGGTCTGATAAAATGGCTTTTAATTACCAGACAGTGAATGCTGGCCTTCCTTTTCCACTTTCTCCTCCCAGCTAAGTCAGGAGTTTGATTTCTGATAATGAGGATTGCTGACTGGGCTTCATCCTCGTTGCCCCTAAAGCAGAAGGACCTAACGTCAAGTCCTGGGAGAGTATGTTTGACAAAGTGCCATATAGATCCTCTGCTTTTCATCAGAGGGCAGTGCTGGTGGAGGCATTAATCAGAACGCTTGATAGCTCAGCTTTGTTTCCCCCTTTTACTCTCCTGTAACAATTAGGCACAGTAATAATTTCAGGCATTACATGTAAATCAATGGGTCTTTAACCCAGCTGTTTGTACAGGTGTAAGAGATTAGGTAAGTGCAGCGCACGTCGATGCTATGAACTTCTAACCTTTGTGTGTGTGCAGCATGTGTGTTTGACAGTTGACATTAGACAGATAAGCAGACAGATGGATAGACAGTGGTGCAAACTAAGTACATTTACTCAACTAACTTTGCAGTTTTGAGGTAATTGTACTTGAGTATTTCCATTTAAAGCTACCAATCACAGCACAGTAGGGCGGGTCTATGGCGAAAGTCAGATGGGGAAAAAAATTGTGCGATTGTGTGATTGGTCAGTGTTTCCGGGTCGTCTGTGTCTCTGCGCTCGCTGTGTCT
>JAOVVB010232671.1:0-10355 GCA_028570985.1 Heterobranchus longifilis
GACTATAACTAGAACCCTGTATAGTAAAAACATTATGGCGCCATCCCCTTTCCTTTACACACAAACACACACACAAACACACACACACACACACACACACCTCCTAGCTGTTATTCCCTAAACAATACATTTGGACTAGACATTACTACAGCCCGCCCCAGGAGAGTGACATCTTCATTAACATCAGTGTGTGTGTGTGTGTGTGTGTGTGTTGTGTGTTTCCTAAACAAGAGTCATTTCCTTGCTGATAGCCCCTGTGTGTCTGTGGAATGAATCAGTCGATCACGAGATGATAAAGACGTGTGTGTGTGTGTGTGTGTGTGTTGTGTTTTGTTTGCACTTCCTGTTCGTCTGCTGGTGTGAATTTAGAATTAATTGGTTTAACAGATGATCGTAATCGAGATCTCTCACGGTGTCGCGGCGCTCAGGGTTCGGCCGCTTCGTCACAGGCTTTACACTCGCTTTCACTCCGCAGGCCGAGCAGGTTTAATCACCGGTTCAGGACATTTATCTAATATTCTGTATATACAGTTAATAAATATACTGTATTTATTTGTCTGATTTAGTTGCTCTTTTTTTAATCTGACTGCGCTGTGTGGAGTAATCTAGGAAAAATATGAACCATCACGTTCAGCGTTTTTCTTTTGTATGTGTGTGTGTGTGTGTGTGCGCGCGTGTTCTTTTAATTACAAATAAATAACTAAATAATGGATTTTAACAAAATAATGAACAAATAAATAAATAAATACTAACATGCACAATCCATAAATAAATAAATAAATAAACCTTTAACCAAATGGTAAACAAAAATAAAACAAATTAAATCTAACTGTTTTAAATGTATTTATTAACGTTTTTAATTTATTTATTTTGATTATATTATAAAACAATAAACAAATAACAAAAAAAGTTGCATAATCCATAAATAAATTAATAAATAAACAGGCATTTAACTAAACAAAAAAACAAACAAAAAAATAAACAAATTAAACTTAACTATTTTAACTAAAAAAAGTTAGCAAAAAATTTTAAATAAATAAACTTAATTATTTTAAATAAAAAGTCTGCATGTTTCTAAAAGAATAAATAAATAAATGAATAAATAAATAAAAAGTAAGTCACATAATCAATAAATTAATAAACTCCAAATTAAATGAATAAATTTTCTAAACCAGTTAACGAAAAATAAACCACATTACACTTTATATGAATAAATAAATGAATAAATAAATAAATAAATAAACAGAAAAGATGAAGAATTAAACTATTGGGAAGCAAAGCTATAAAATAAAGAAATAAAGAAATAAAGAAAGAAATACTACATTATTATATAAGCAGGTAATTCTTACCCAGTGTCCTATTCAGAGCTAGGTCCTCTAAACAGGGTGTGTGTTTAAATCACCACTCTACCCCTTTTTGTTGTTGTTGTTTGTTTGTTTTCTGAATGGGAAGTCAGTATCACACTCGTCCTTCACAGCCGAGTTTACACAATTATGCTGATAGGAAGCGTTCCCATCAGCACTGGCGCTAATGAATTTGGATCGTTTAAAATAAAATGGAGTAAATGGTGTGTGAACAAATGTGACCAGTTGATGAAGGAGAGGCCGTGGTGAGGAGTGGTGTGGTGTTGGGTTGTGTGGAGGGGAGTGATATGGTGTGGTGTGGTCTGGAGTGGAGAGGTGTGGAGTGGAGTGGAGTGGTGTGGAGAGGAATGGAGTGGTGTGGTGTGGTGTGGAGTGTAATGAAGTGGTGTGATGTGCTGTGGAGGGGAGTGTGTGGTGTGGAGTGGAGTGGAGTGGAGTGGAGTGGAGTGGTGGAAGTGGATTGATGTGGAGTGGAGTGGACTGGAGTGATGTGGTGTGGTGAAAGTGGATTGGTGTGGAGTGGAGTGGAGTGGAGTGAAGTGGTGTGGTGAAAGTGGATTGGTGTGGAGTGGAGTGGAGTGCTGTGGGGGGAAGTGGATTAGTGTGGAGTGGAGTGGAGTGGAGTGGAGTGGTGTGGAGTGGAGTGGAGTAGAGTGGAGTGGAGTGGTGGAAGTGGATTGGTGTGGAGTGGAGTGTGGAGTGGAGTGTTGTGGAGTGAAATGGTGTGGAGTGGGGTGGAAGTGGATTGGTATGGAGTGGAGTGGAGTGGAGTGAAGTGGTGTGGAGTGGAATGGTGTCTAATGGTGTGGAATGGGGAGGATAGAATATGAATATGAATAATAATAATAATAATAATAATAATAGTGGGTGATTAGGGCAGGAAGGCTGGTAATGAATGTGTACTTACAGACTGAAGGTCTTCCATTAGGGACATTTATTACCGCGCTGCGCTGCACACTGATTATTCTCCACAGCCATAAACGTGACGCTCTGCAATAACTCTTAAACAATTGATTTTTTTCCTCTCCCTCGCACTGCGAGGCCGGGGAGGAGGCTGAGAGGTGCAACGCAATCACACCTTAACGATGGATCAAATAGTTCAACATTTAAATATGTAAATGACACAATGAACTCCTGCAAGCTTAGCTACTGCTTCTACACACACGTTAAAATAGTTACATAACCTCAACTAGCTAGTGAACTCATGTTTACTGTGGCGTTTCAGTTTCAGCCTAACGTTAGCTAACTTCATAGCTCCTGGTCGGGTCATAAATCTGGACGATCATTAATTAGCTGTTTTATCAGAATCAGTTTTAATCGTAATGTTTTTTATTGCTAGGTATACGTACACAACATAACATTTAAATGTTATAATTTGCTAGTTCTTGTTAACTAACATGGGTGTTTATTTTATTTCCAAGAATATAGTGACTTGCGGCATTTTAATTCCAGGTTAGATGATTAAATATTTGACCTCATGCTTCTACCTAGCTCGTTAGGATCATTTGCTTGCTAGCTTCAATCAAACGAAGTAACTTAATTCAAGGAGATATTAATGTTAGCCAGCTTGCTAGTTTGTTCTTTGTTCTAGTTTGTTCTTTTGTTTGCAAATAAATAAATGAATAAATAAATAATGCATTTGAACAAAATAATTACGTAACAAATAAATAAAAAAATCACATGTACAATCCATAAATAAACCTGTAACCAAATGGTAAACAAAAATAAAACAAATTGTGCGGAAACAAATATTTTTAGCGGAAATGTATATTAGCTACGCCTAGCTAGGAGTAACGATATCCTGGTTGTAACTACGCCATAGTTTCATTCACAGTATACTTAATGAGAGCTACAATGCTAATGCTTTCTTTATTTCTTTTTCTTAAATTCTTTTCTTTTTATATATATATATATATATATATATATATAAATTTGGTTTTATATAAAAATTTTAAACTGTACATAGTTGAACTTCCTATTGTTCTTGAATCTATTTTGTATTAATATTTTTCACCCATAATTAAAAACAAAATCTTTATTTACCGGTCTCGGGTGTTTATTAATCACGCATTTTTTTCCTCTCTTTTTTCTTTTTTTAATTTAATTTTCCTCAGGAGTCATTACCGAGGCGTGTGTTTCAGACCCAGAAGTCATTATCTTAGATTCACACAAGCTTCTTCAATTTTGGCTTTTTTTTTTTTTTTTAACTACAACGCAGCCAGGATGCTCTCGAGTGTGTGTGGTACAGGGAATTGTGGACTGGAATCCAGCCTAGATTTATTCAAACACACACACACACTACAAATCTGAATAAAGAAACAGCATCAAGAGGATCACATCTCGCTCTCCATACACACACACACACACACAAACGCACACACTGCACTTCCTCTCTGGCAAAAAAAAAAAAAAAAAACGAAGGAAAAAATGTAACTCCAGCGTTTAGATTTTTTTTCTCCCTGAGCTGTTCCATGAAACGGAAACGATGTGATTTCCATATTTCCCGAGGTAATGTGTGTGTGACTCGCTGGAAAGCTCATAATGTTCTCCACTTTATGTGCACAATATTCATAAGAAAGCAGCGACTCGCTCGTCTGACGAGGCTGTTCACTCCAGCGCGCAGGAACGAAGAGCGGATTAGAGCTTTAACTTCACTACAGAGATCAAGTGTTAGATCACAAAATGTGGGGAATTTGTCTAGTGTGAGTGTAGCGGTAGTGTAGTCTGAGTGTAGTGTGAGAGCAACATGAAAGTAGTGTAAGTGTGATGTAAGTGTAGACTGTAGTCTGAGTAGTCTGAATGTAGTGTGTTTGAATGAGTGTATTCTGAGTGTATTGTGATTCTGAAGGTAGTGTGTGTATTCTAAGTGTAGTCTGAGTATAGTGTGTGTATTCTGAGTGTATTGTGATAGTAGTCTGAGTATACTCTGAGTGTAGTGTGAGTGTAATCTGAGTGTAGTCTCTGATTGTAGTCTGAGTGTAGTGTGATAGTAATGTGAGTGGGTTCTAAATATAGTGAGCGTAGTCTGAGGGAAGTCTGAGTGTGTTTTGGGTGTAGGCTGAGTGTAGTATGGATATACAGTAGTCTCAGGGTAGTCTGAGTTTAGCGTGAGTGTATTCTGAGTGTGTGTGTATTCTGAGTGTAGTGTGATAGCAGTGTGAGTTGATTCTAAATATAGTGAGCGTATTCTGAGCGTTGTTCTAAGTCTGAGTGTTTGAGTGTAGGCTGAGTGTAGTATGGATGTAGTCTGAGTGTAGTGTGAGTGTAGTCAGAGTGAATTTTGGGTGCAGCCTTAGGGTAGTGTGAGAGTGGTCTGAGTGTAGTTTTAGTATGTTTTGGGTGTAGTCTGAGTATAGTCTAGTGTGTTTTGGGTGTAGTCTGAGTATAGTCTAGTGTGTTTTGGGTGTAGTCTGAGTATAGTCTAGTACGTTTTGGGTGTAGTCTGAGTATAGTCTAGTGTGTTTTGGGTGTAGTCTGAGTATAGTTAGTATGTTTTGGGTGTAGTCTGAGTATAGTCTAGTATGTTTTGGGTGTAGTCTGAGTATAGTTAGTATGTTTTGGGTGTAGTCTGAGGGTAGCATGAGTGTAGTATGGGTGTAGTATTAGTGTGTTATAGGTGTAGTCTCTACTTCTAGAGTGAATAACTGAGTGTGTTCAGGTGTAGTCTGAGAGTAGTGTAATGAAGAAAGGACAGAATTTATCTCAAGCAGGGAATTAAGGATGGAAAGGAAAGAAGGGCACATCTGTGACATTCCTTTCTTCCTTTTATCTCTCTCTCTCTCTCTCTCTCTCTCTCTCTCTCATGGTGGTAGGCGTTATCTGGCAGCACCGCTCGTCCTCAGCTCAAAGCACAACAGCCTCCATTTAGCTCCACACACAATGGCCTGCGTGAGTGAAATATTTTTAGTGTCCTTCAGAAAGGATTTTCAGGAACACGGCTGATCTTTCAGGACATGAGTGTAATGGCTCCTAATGGACTGACGAGTGTGATGAAGCTAATGCACACTTAGCGTTTGTTTTAGCGGCTTTACGCGTACCCTAGTGATGATAAAAATAATAAAACCACTCTTTATTTACGCCGTGTTTTCCTCACACTCACACGGCTTCACATTACGGTGAGAGAATAAACAGAGCCGGGTGGTAAAGGGACGGGTGGATGGGGGCGTGGTTTAGGGTTCGGGTGATAGTTCTCGATCTACACCTTCACCTTAGTGTTTCAGTTTCTCAGAACGTTCCTCTACTGTGACACGTCGCGAGTGGCCGTGGCCTGTCCTGTAATAGGAACGTATAGTGTCTAATACAAACATACTTAAACCTGAGTCAGTGTGAATCCCCACGGGCTGACTGTTAAACAGAGAGACAGACAGGAAAGAGTGAACGAGAGAGAGAGAGAGAGAGAGAGAGACAGAAAAAAGACAATGGGTCAAATAAAGAAAGAGGGAGTAAGAAGTAGAGTGAGGTAGATGACAGAGACAAAGGAAAAGGAAGAAGAGGAAGACAGATAAAAGATAGAAAGATAAACACAGAGGGGGAGACAGACAGAAGACAAGATAAAGAAAGCAAGACAGATAGAGACAGATAAAGACAATGCCAAAGATAAAAAGGAATTTAGAAGTAGATAGAGATAATGATGGAGAGATAAATAAAGAAGAGTGCGAAAGATAAGGAAGAAGAGGAACCCCAATAGAGAGAGACAAACAGATAGAGAAAAGGTGAAACCGATGGAGACATAGAAATAAAGACAACGATAAAGACATCTAAAGAAAGAGAAAGTTAGAAATAGATAGAGCGAGGTAGATAAAAAAGATGGAGAGGTAGAGAATGGTAACGAGAGATGAAGAGAGAACAAACAAACAAATAAATAAAAGGAGAGACAAAGAGAGACAGATAAAGTGACACTTAAAAGTGGAAAGATGGAAAAAGATCCGGGGAAGTGTTAAAGAGAGAGACAATAGAAGCAAGACAAGGGAGAGACAGACAGAAAGGTGAGTGGGGGAAAGAGAATGAGGGGGAAAGAGGAACAGAAACATGGAGAAAAACAGAATGTGGGATAAAATAAGCCGAACTGAAAGACAAAAGGACCAAGTGAGAGACAGAGAGAGTGAGACAGAGACAGTGAGACAGGAAGTGAGAGACAGAGAGAGTGAGACAGAGTCAGTGAGACAGGAAGCATGAGATAGAGAGTGAGAGCCTAAAAAGTGTGAAATCCGTAGCTAGCATGCTAACTCGACTAGCCTCAGGCGCTGTATTCCACTGCACTGTTATTCCCGGACCTGTATATCCTCCAATCAATAAAGAGAAAAAGCTAAATTTATAAATAAACATAAAGGAATTTAGAACAAAACACGTGAGCAGCGCCCACACGGCTACGCGTTCCCGTAATAACCACGTGCGTGTGACAGATCCTGTGCTTTCAGCTCTAACGCTCAGTGGCCAGTGGAAACGCGGCGAGGCCGGTCACGTGAACGCCGATGAAGGATGGGGCGTGCGGGAGAAACGCGGCGGAGGCGGCGCTCATCGCTCACATCCCTGGCTAACGGTCGCTCCGTTGCAGGTCCGAGTCTCATTGCATTTGTAACGCGAGTCGGGAAACACATAAAGCCCTAATATAATAATAATAATACTAATAACGCTAACACGCTTTTCTCGTTTTGCCTTTTTCTCCGTTTCTCACGGAGGCCCGGAGGCGACGGCGACGGCTCATGCGTCTTCACACACGCTATGAATTCGATTACACTTTCTGTGCAAAGAGGAGGAAAGGAAATAGTAATAATAATAATAATACTGATGATGGCTTTCTTTCTCGCTGATGGAGGAGAGCGGGGCGCATGCATACTGATACACACCCACACACACACACACACACACACACACACACACAATGTATATCTACAATACATACAAAAGTGTATAAAAATGAATCATGCTGTGAGTTCTGTTCATCTGAAAAGGAACGATGGACCCGAATCAACACTGCTCTTTGTTTGTTTGTTTGTTTGCTTGTTTGTTTGTTTGCTTGCATGGTTTGCGTTCAACTCGTCAGCTTCGTCCATTAACCTGCGTACTTAGCGAATTAAAATTACAATGGATGAGAATAAAATCTGATTTGTGATTCAAGGATTCAGATAAAACTTTTCCTAAATAAAGAGCCAAACTGTGAGACAGACAGGTAGAGACAGACAGGCAGACAGTTAATCAGACAGAGACAGTCAGACAAAGAGGTAGAGAACAGAAAGAGAGAGTTGGACAGAGAGAGAGAGAGATAAAGACAGTTCAACAGACAGACAGTTATAAAGACAGACAGTTATACAAAACTTTGACGAGACTTTTTTTGACACTCGCTTCTGATCTAAACACAACTCGAGACAAAAAGAATAAGAAAAATGTAAGTGTGTGTGTGTGTGTGTGTATAAAAGAACGACAGTGTAGCGGATGAGAGGAAGAAGAAAGAGAAGAAGAAATGAAGCAGGAGAAGAGAGGGAGAGAAGAAAGGAGGACGGGGAGGAAGAGACGTTTCCTGCAGAGTTTAATGAATTACAGAAACCACCAGTAAAAACACTCACTTCCATCTGCACGCCATGTGTGTGTGTGTGTGTGTGTGTGTGGTATGAATATCTTTGAGTTTGCTTGTTTATGTGTGTGTGTCTCTGGCCTTCAATGAGAAATAACCAGCATGAGGTTCAGGGTCGGAGGTCAAAGGTTAAACATCTGAGTTTGGTTATGAGTCCAGAGTGACTCTTGAATTAGCGACGGCTATTTTTCTCAGTGCTGAATTAAGCTACACTCACTGCTGCGTCAACAGCTAGCTAGCTGGCTAACTAACGATAACTAGCAATTTAGCAATGTATAGTGCGAGGTCACAATGTAGGACGTGTTACAAACACTAAACATCTGAGTGGCTAGCAACTGATGTGTTTCTCATTCCTGACAAAAACCTAGCCTAGCTAACTGAAGCCATGGCACAGGCTAGACGCTTAACCTGAGCAACTGTGTTCCATCAGTTAGGTAACAAATTACAACCAGAATTGTGCTTTATCAGCTAGAGAGTTAGCAACAATGCTTCTAAACTACACATACAGTAGCTAAAGTTAGCAAAGAGAAAGCTAGCGAGCTAACTAGCAAGCGAAGTGCAACTTATATGATAGCTACTTGTATGGCAGTATGTTCTGCTTGGGAGCTAGCGGGTTTCTGAGGTAATAACTAGCACGCGCACACACACACACACACACACACACACACACTCATATCCAGCCACAGATGGATGAACGCTATCTTTTGCAAAAAAAAAAATTCAGAGAAAAGAATATTGTGTAATTGATGTATTTTACAATTCTGAAGAAAGCACTCGTCTTTTATTGTTCTCTCTCTCTTTCTCTCTCTCAAATATGTTTTTCTGTTAATTTTTTTTTCCACCATCAGCCGTTTAATGAACTTAACATTTCCTCTGCGCTGATGCGGCCATGTTCCCTGGAATTACATATTGATTTCCTCCTCCTGTACTTCCTGTCTTTTCTCAATTCTCTCTCTACAGAAGATAAAAAATATCCTCAGAGAGGAGAAATAAAGAGAGAGAACGAGAGAGAGAGAGAGAGAGAGAGAGAGAGAGAGAGAGCAATAAAAGATGAGTGCTTTCTTCATTGAGAAGTCATACAGCAAAAAAATGTAAAGACAGAAAGAACACAAGTGAAAGAACGAAGGAAAGAACAAAAAGAGCAAGCATTATTACAAGTAAAAAGAAAAGATGTAAAGGAAGAATGAAATTAAAAAGACAGAAAGAGAAGGAAACAAAAGGAAAGCAAGAAAAAAATCAAAGAAAGAAAGAACGAAAGAAAAACCCAAGAAAATTAAAGATACTGTAAAAAACATAAATATAAAGAGAGGTCACAAGTGAAAAACAAAGAAAGAAACAAAGAAAGAGAGAGAGAGAGAGAGAGAGAGAGTGGTGTTAAGTTCGATTCCCTTATTGGTCAGAAGGTGTTGATTTGTTCTCTATAACAGCAGCCGATAATGATGCACTTGATGAGGCGTTCCCCGAGTGCTGATAATAGACAGTAACAGCACTGAGACGTTCAACTATGTGTATCTGATATTTAGTACAACAGCATGACCTGAAGTGTGATATTGCTCTAACATGTCAAATATCTCGTTTTTTTTCTTCGTTTTTTGGTACCTGCTCCTTCTTTAGCATTTCTTTCTGTTTGTCTCTTACTTGTTTTTTTTTTACTTCTATGATTTGGTATGTTTTCCTTTTTTCTTTCTTTCTTTTTACTAGTAATCTTTCTTTAATTTTTTCTTGCTTTCCTTCTGTTCTTTTTTTTCTTTCTATTTTATTTCTTCCTTCTTTTACTTTTTCACCCCCTTTTTCTTTCTTTTTTTTCACTTGTGTTTTTTTTCCCTTTCTTTTCTTTCTTTATTTTTCCTGGATTACTTCCTTTCCTTCTATCATCTGTTACATGCGTCTACCTTCCTCCTCTCTTCCCTGTGACAGTATCAGTCTGATACACGACGGCGTGTCAGAGACGAAGCTGTCGGACGTCTGACGAGCTCCAGATAAGAACAGCTGTGTGTTTGCTTTGTGTCTGACTAACGATGGGAACAGATGTTTACAGCTGCTTTAACACACGCAAGAAACTTTACACGCAAACATCTGTACAGTGAGCAGAAACGTTATAAAAGCATAAAGAATCAGAATAATCAGACTCAGGGTGAGAACAGTAACTCCGCCTCATCACGCTGATGATTTTCCTTCAGAAGCTCCGCCCCTTCCTCCTCGATACAACTCGCCTTGAAGAGAAACGGAAATACAAACCTTTGATCTCATCGATGCTCAGATATGAAAGAAAGGGAGAGAGAGAGAGAGAGAGAGAGAGAGGAGTGGAGGTTATACAGAGCGCCGTAACCTTGGCCTGTTCGCTAACGCACTGAGCGTCTCGCTAATCAATCACTCAGCCCTGTCACTGCTCTTACACCTCACTAATTATACTCCAGCGC
>JAOVVB010232672.1:0-10354 GCA_028570985.1 Heterobranchus longifilis
CACAGCCATTGTGTATATATATATATATATATATATATATATATATATATATATATATATATATGGTACACTGGTCCACGTTTGAAAAGCCACACATCACACATATCGCTGCTCTGATTGGTTGTAGGGAGGTTCGTCCAGCACAATGCATCGAGCTCACAAAAAAGACCAGACCAAGCATCGCCCCAACTCGCAGGTGTCGCTCAGCACTACCAGAGCATGGGTGCACTCCTTTTGCTACAGCCGGGGCACAATCCGGCGAGAAGTGCTGAGGAGTGGCGAGGGCGGAGCATAGCTCTTTAATGGAAGGGACAACATTTGTCGATGGGAGGAAGCAAAACAACGCATTGATCTGTCATAGCAATCAAGGTTTATTGTGTCATTAATTGTTGACGAGATAACGACGCCAAAGAGAAAAAAAATGATACCAGCAACCACCTGCTGGGTGCTCTGCTCTGTGTTAAGTTTTTTTTTATGGTATTTGCTCATTCAGTTGTAACGGCCCTGTTGTGTTTGTATCAGAGGTCGATGAAGGCATGCACGCTGTTGGAATTGAGCAGGGCATCTGGCTTATGTGCCTGCTTTTAAATGGTGTGCAGACTCCGCCTACTTGGTGCATCGCAGGCGTACGCTGCGTTGTAATGGTGCAGACCCCCTTTTTTGGTGCTACAGTTGTCTAGGTCACGTTTCGTAGCTCTGAATGTTTGTAGGTCTAATCAATTGCTTCCAGAGGCATTTTGGTCTGTGCCTGTTGGTAATGCCCCTTGGAAATCGTAAATTCAATTCAATTCAATTCAGTTTTATTTATAGTGTCAAATCATAACAGAAGTCATCTCACGACACTTTTCATATAGAGCAGGACTAGAACATGCTCAATGATTTTCAAGACAATGATATTCAAAGTTCCAACATTGCCCAAGAGCAAGCGTTAAGATGCGACAATGGCGAGAAAAAACTGCCTTAACAGAAGAAATATATATTTTACAGAAAAAATTGAAAAATTAACTGAGAGGTTCCACACTAATATGCAAATGCAAATTAGTCTGGCGATGCCAGGCTACTATGACACAATGCAGAAGAAAAGAAGTAGGCAGCAGCAATGCTACAAGAAGATTGACACTGACTTGGCAGCTAATAGCTAGATATTGCATGTTTTGGAAGAAAATAAGTATGCCTAGACAGGCAACAGACACTACAAAGCCTGCAATTAAAAGTGAGTGCTGTAGAAATGTCCAGAGATGAAGTACCACTGAAACAAGCAGGATAATGAGTTCTGTGTTTTCTACATCTGCATGGAAACACAGGAAGAATCACCGAGACACATGAACAGTCGCCTGCCGGACTTCGTACTGCCACATGTGGATGGCAACCATCTTCAAGCTAACGAGCAATGATGAATTATTTTAAATTTCAAATGTAGTGCAAAAAAAGCTTAACAATCATACCGCAGGCAGCGTGTACTGGCCTGTGTGATATTGACACATGAGGCATTTATGACCAGCTATCAATGTTACAGATGGGCTATAACTGTGCTGACACACAATGGAAGCAGGGAGGCTACAAACTGTGCTTTATGTGTCCCAGAGGAGTGCAGCCTGTGAGGCCATGCCTGCCTCTTTAGCTGGGGTCATGGTGAGAGCTCTGCAGTGAACCATGAGTCATCAGCTAAGACTCGGGAGCCACCGAGGCCACACATCACTTCCTGCACCTGCAAGTTACACACATGTACATACTTACAGTACACATGTATGAGCATGCACACAAACTGTATTTTTTGCTTGACATACCTTTAAGTCTGAGGAATCTAGCTCAAAATGAAATTATCACATGAAGAGAGCAATCAGAAACAGACACTACTGTCTGTAGTGGGGGGGTCGTCGGCCGACACGTTACCTCAGACAGAGGAAGTCGTAGCTAACATCCTATCAGATCAGACAGGTTATCAATGCATAGAAATTAGGGATGAACCGATATATCAGCCAAATAATGACATTCACCGATGGCAGTGGCCGATGTTTATCTGTTGTGTTGCATCAGTTTTGCGCTGGCTAAATATTGTGTTTCGTTCAAAAGGATTTTGAAGCAGTTATTTTTCAAAAAAATAATATTTTTCATGTAGAAGGTTCATTTATAAGTTGACTGTATGATTGATGGCAATGAAAGGCTGAATGACTTTAAAACATTTCTGTTCTTTATAATCCCTAGCATAACAGGGGGAATACATAACAAAAGCAAAATAAACAACAACAACAAAACACAGGTATCGCCAGATTGTTATTTTAAACATCAGTATCGGCCAAGAATTCCACAATCGGTGAAATCAGCCAAGATGGACCAATTTAAAAAGTGTTTTAGTTTGCCATATCTGCCATCCATATTGTAGCAATTACAACAAATGTAGACATGAATTTATGGCAACAAAGTCCTCAAATTAAACATTACATTACACAATGCAGAAAAGAGAAACAGAAAGTGGCAGGGTGTAGAGGTGGATGGGCACGTACAGGCCACTTCCCTATTGATCGGTGACTAAAGGATCAATCTGTTATAGTTCCCACAATCTAATCAATAATAGTAATATTAGGTGAAAATAGCATACCTATTTTATTTTCACATGGACCCTTTCAGTTTGAGGAATGCTATCTTTATCCCAATAATAGTAATCATGAATAATGAAATGTAACACACATTTTAGAGTTTGAACTCTATTCATAAAACAGATTATGTATCCTTTGGGATTAATTACTAAAATCTGTCCAGTTACTTCAAAGAAAACTGCAGCCTCCATATTTACCCTCCAAACTGCAGTCAACACAGAGGCAGTTGCTGTGCACCTCTCCGGTCTGCCAATAATAATTAACCACAGTCTCAGCCCTTGGACTGCACATGTCAAGCTCTTTTATCTCATCAGTGAATACTTAGTAGCATATTAGTATTAAAAAAAAAAAGCCAACAAAAACGTGCATGGGTCCAGTAAATGTTGAGCACACTGAGCCTCCGACATCAATACTTGGATTTGATTTGCACTTTAGAACAGAGTCAGAATGAAAACGGATGTTTATACAGTGTATTGGGCAGGAAGAGCAAAAGTAAGGAAAATGTCACTGATGGGCTGAATCCTCATATGTCCAAAACATTACATGAACCGAAAAATGAAATAGTTTTGAGCTTGATAACAGTGAATTCTGAGATTATCCAGAGGGATTTGAAAGAGCTATGTGGGCCGAAGAGTTTCATCAACTGATAGAAGCATGTGGAATATAGTTTTTTAGGAGAAGAAAACAGCCAAGGATGCAAAATGGATTCAAACAACATAGGTTGAAATTGTTTTTAGCATGATGTCATACTATACTAAAATGTTTCAATCTCTCAGATTTTAGAAATAACCAATATTCAAGGAAAAATGTAATCATGCTGTATCCCACCAGATTTGTGATGGTAACAGAAACATGTAGTTTCATTCATTACACTTTTTTCTGTCTGTAGTCACACTGGCAGAGTCACCACAGCATGAGCTGCTCACAGTCCATCCACAGAAGACCGTGTGATCTCAATCCACACTGACAGGAAACTGTAGTACTCCTCATTCCCTAATAGACCACACAAAGACTCATATATGCACAGTGACGCACGCACACATGCACGCGCGCACGCGCACACACACACACACACACACACACACACACACACACACACACACACACACGCAGGCCAAGCAGCTGTAACAGCCAGAGGTATGTTCACTTTCACTGCAGCCATTCTGCCCAAGACTCTTCAAATGCATACACACGCACGCACGCACGCACGCACGCACGCACGCACGCACGCACGCACACTAGAATGACTTAATGAAGCAGAACATTTTTGTTATACTTTGAGTCATCTATTACAGGATTGCTAGCATGTATTCGGGTCCTTTTTTTCTTTTCTATTTCCATCCAGATGTCAGGTGAGTTTTACACCTCCCTTCAAAATATAGGGGAAAAACGACAGTGTAATTGTGTTTCCATCAGTTGGGTCGTCACAAATTCCAGAACGACCAATAATAGACGGAGAGGGATGGAAAAAACCTTTCCGTTTCCAAAGGTTAGTGTGTATTAGAAATGTTGCTGGTGTCCTTTAGTGTCAGCTAAAATTGGTTGATTTAATTCTCTCATGCAAAGAGAAAAACAAAGAAATGTACTTATGCCGCATTTTCCCCTGCATGGCATGACCCGGCTCTTCTCAATTCGACTCACTTAGAGCAGTTCTTTTTTATTTTCCATTACCAAAAGTTGTGGATAGCACCTGGTACTTTTTTTTGGTACCAACTTGGTTGAGGTTCCAAGCGAGTTGAGCCGATAGAAGGTGGTTAAAACACTGCAGGCCACTGATTGATCAGAGAGAATCTGAATATTGTGAATTGATGTGAACTGTGCTTGAGTTCTCAGATGTGTGTTTTAAAGTCATGAACGGACAGTTCTTATAGCAAGGCTTGAATTGAAACAGCCCTCTGGTTTCTTTGTAGATGACGCGTCTGCAGACAGCAGTGCCGAGTTCCCAGACCGAGCTTCCGTGATGGAGGTGCGTCTGCAGGCGCAGGAGGACGAGATCACGCTGCTGAAATCCTCGCTGGCTGACGCCCTGCGCAGGCTCCGCCTCCATGATCAGCTCTTACCATTACTGAAACAGCAGCTCATTGCAGGTGAGGGATCTTCAACATGCTATATCTACAGCAGCATGGTACATCGGATTGATTGATTGATTGATTGATTGATTGATTGATTGATTGATTGATTGATTGATTGATTGATTCGACAATAAAAAATATATATACATCAACGTGAACATTGTCCAATTCACACTTGATAATTAGCAAATATGCAAATATATACAATATGCAAAGACAGTCATGTGCACAATATTGTACATTTGACTTTTCTAAATGAAGGAACCTTAAAATGAATTTTGCTCTAAAGTGGTTGTGTGAAGATTGAACGAAGATATTACGTTTTTGGAAAGTTACAAAGATTGTCGGACGCAGCCCTTAGCGATCCTGCCGTTGGCAAGTGCTTTGTTTGAAGTATGCTGAGGCCTTGAAAGATATGTTAAAATGTCAACAATATTGTTTGACATTATTAATTCATGCACACAAAGTATTGAGTCAAGAGTACGCATTACTCATTTGTGCACACACATTTGTCTCTGTTTTTCCTATGATACCGGTCACTATTCACTTTATGTAGTTAAAACTAAATAAAGTGAAGAGTTGGGCAATATGGATACAATCTTCTGTCACTGTACTGTATGTGTAATTTTATATGTTGGTATTATATGGTGGCGATATAGTACATTTTCTGCCATTTCAAATGCTATTTCAGTGATTTACATAAATCCAGGCACTTTATCACATTAATTCACACATACTGTAAATCAAAGACAGTAGTCCTGATCATTTATTTGCATCATTACCCACAAAGGCCTAATGCAATCTGAGATATTAGATAAATAGTTATCACAGTATAAACAGAGTAGAAAAATCTGTGACGGGTTTCTATTATTACAGTATTGTCATATTGCCCAACCCTACTATCAAGTAGTACATCAAGTAGTACAAGTGACTGACAAACTAAAGTATCAAATAAAATATTGTTATGGTTTTGAAACTTATGTATCTGCAATAGTATCAAAACATTTCAAAAGAAACCCTGCCCTAGGTGGTGCACACTGTAATTCTCTGACCCACCGTTCACAGAAAAATGACTTGGTGTGATTATCTAATGTTCACAAAATAAAATATAAATAAATTGTGCAAGTATAACTTTTCATCCATCCACATGACCTTACTACACTTTCAAACGAGACCGCGCACACTTTCATATCACTGGCGGAGCCTGTAGTGCTCTTCCTTCTTTCGAAATATATCTTTAGAAATCTTTAGAAATATAGAAAATCTTTGGCAATATCACTCAGAAATAATAATCAACTTTCATCCCACCTAGTGAACCCGGGAGCTGCTCGAGTGCTGAACCAGGTGTGCTGCTCAGATGGTCACAACAGCAGCAGAAAACTGTCCTCCAGCTCCGCCACCGACGGGATCCGCCACCCTGCTACCAGGTACTGGACCTACATGCCACGGGCTCAGGACAGGAGCGATGATCATTGTTTTATTTCACTTGATGTAAAGCCATATTATCTGCTACATCAGAGGAATGCTAGTCCGTTCAGAAGCTGCTTGTGTTCATATCTGTGTAATTTGCCAGTATAACTCTTGAACTATCTCTAGCCAACCGTCAGACAGCATTGAGACCACTTCGAATGGCCACATAGGAAGTCCGGTGTCCATGAAGCCAAGACCCAGACCAGCAACCCTGGACAGGTCAACCCAGACAGAGCCCACCCTCCTGGGGCAGGACACCGGCCAGGACAGGGTCCCTCTCCCCAGGCGGGTCCAGAGTCTGCAACTGGAGGATGCCCTCCTGCCAGGGGAGCCTGTGGTCGAGGGGATGCGGGCCAAGCTCCACCGCGTCCCCGGCATGGAAGAGGAGGATGAGGAGCAGGAGGAAGATGAAGACGGAGGAGGGGAGCAGGAAAAGGAGCTGAGTTGGACGTCGTCGGTGGAGGAGCCCATTCAGCCCACGACAATCAGAGGCCTCCAGAGGGAGGACTTCCAGGACGAAAGCTGCTCTCCAGAGGAGCTGGGCTCTCCCTCGGCCTCGGTCCGAACATCAGACCAGAACCTCAGCCCCCGCTCCGGTCCCCTGACGCCCATCCAGGAAGGAGAGAAGAAACCGCTGTGCGTGATCTCACCATGCTCACCTCCGCTATCTTCATAATCACCTTCTCTCTCGTGATTGATTGCATGGCTTTTAAGGACGAATCAAAATGTTCTTCATTCTGACTTGTGTGACTGCAAACCCCAGTTGCACTGCAAACCCCTTGATTACGCCAAGATGCGTCACTAGAAATGCGTCGCAAGCAAAACCATTGTTTTCCTACGGTGCGCTGCACCTGGCATGTGCTCCTCTCTTGCGCTGCACATCGCGTTTCTCTAGCGTTTTTTAGATGTGCATAAAAGTTAAAATCGTGGTTCCTACAGCCCCTTGAAATCCTTAAAAGTTTGTGAATTTGAGGGGAAAAAAGCAAGGCATTGAAAGTTTTTGAAAATAGACATGGATCATTGAAAGTGCATGAATTTATATATTTTGTGCAAGAATGGAAATTTAAGTTATTTTTGATATATCAAACAATGCTATGATAGGTCCTTTTGAGGGAATTGGGCCTGGAAAGTCCTTGAAAAGACCTTGAATTTGATGTTTAAGAAGGTGTGGGAACTGTAAGGCGCAAGGCCAGTTTTGATGCCGGTCGATGACACAGCATCTAGCTGCCCTTCTGTTATCATATACACAACACTGTTTAGAAGTCACAGTAAATACTATAAAATAACACCTTATGAACTGCTGAGGTTGGTCTACAATAACTTAACATTTTACCGGGCTTTGCTAATTCTAACTAACTCTTAACACTTTAATTAACCTCTAAATTACGTATGCTAATCACTAACTCTTATATTAGCCCGCAAACCGGTAATGCTAATTGCTAATGCTTCCAGCACTGTCTGGGGGACAGTCCCTGAAGGTCTGCTCTCTCTCTGCTTGAATCCTCACATTTGATCGCCCGGTTGGGCACGCTGCCCCATTCCACGCTGTTTTTTCCGCTGCCAAGGCGTTTTTGAAGCGGATGCGCCTATAGAGACACGTCTCTGTATGATCGCCGCCTTCTGAAACTATCAGCCTCAGGTTGCCCGGGTGCGATTATGCCGTGTTAGAGCAGGAAACCCGAGGTGGATGACATGTTCTGTTGTCATGTTCGCTCCAGCCTCCATGTGCTTTCTTCTCCGTGTGTTTGATCAGGGGGCGAGGGAAACATAAAGCCATAGCAGAACATAATGGCGGCACTCGTCCACACTGAGTGACGTATCCAAGATTAGCTTCATGGCACACAGAGCCCAGTGGAAAATGTGATGTGAGGGCAATTGGACACAGCATAATGTACAGAAAGGGGCTGTAGTTACAATATGTATACACTTAGACTGAACAAGAAAGGTCAGGGGGTTTGCAAGACTGTACAGATGTAACATTTCAAGGACAGAAATGTTTTGAATTGGCATATCTGTCCAAACAGCATACATCAGAGTTAATATCCATCAAAAGAACTTCCAGAGTTGTCCGCTCTGTTACAACTTCAATGTAGCCACAAAATATTCAAGTTGATGCTTCTATAAGACGATGCAGATGTGCAGAGCTGACACAGTGCCACTAAGGATCTGTCATTCAACTGGGTTTTGCAGGAACACACAAACTACCTTAAATCCTGATCATTTTTAATGCAGTTCTGTTCTTTTAATCGGACCTCTAACACCGTTTTCCTCAAACAAATCAAGGATCTCTTGCATGCAGTGATTCGTTCTCCACTGTGAACTCAAATGATTGAAAGCACAGTGCCAGAGCACTGCTGTTTTTGTTTACTTGTGTATGTGCTTGTGCATGCATGTGTTCTTTTGTCCTATACTTCCTTGTTGTGGCTTGTGAAAGGGTTTCATCTGTGATGGGTTATATGTGCTCTAGTCCCTCAGCTCTGCCATGCCCCTCCATGGAGACCTGAGGTAGTGGGGAAGTTGGGCCTCTGTGCTCGGCCTACTACACCTCTACATTAAACACTTTATTAGTAGATTAGTAGCGCAGATATTTGGGAGGAGGTGGTGGTTTCCAGCTGAGTTTCACTTCCTCGATCTGATGCCAGTGACGTAGATAGATGCCAAAGGTTTTTTTTGGTCCTGTAACACTTCCTCTGGTGATGCTACTGATACAACAGCATGTCATCAGGAAACGGGGGTGTGTCGCAAGAAAACCTCAGAGACAATCAGAGATTAATTATGGTTCCCAACTGTGTGTTTGTCGAATTCAGTTTTAGACCCTCACCAATCCTCTCCTCTACAAGGATTTGGGGTGATGGCCAATAAAATAATTTATATTAGTGTTAGGCCAGGGGTTAAAGGGTAATCCCTGTTTATGACATCTTGGGTCCAATTTTTGTTTTGATAACATTGAAGTTCAGTGCTGAGATCTGAGAACAATAAGAAACAATCATACAGGTTGAAGAGAAAAAGAAGGTGAACCGAAGTTACTACCCAAACTGTTCCATCACAATTTTTAGAGCTACTTCCTGCTCTGGATAAATGGTTGTCTTGTTTACAACCTGTTTGACTGCTCATGTTATTTTGTCGAGTATGTCCGCTCGAAAGTAAGCTGCTAAGCTAAACTACCACCTTGCATGCATAAATAGTGGGGTAACTGCATGCATCTGTGTGGGATTTAGTGTCTTATGTGGACACACAGTGTTTACCTGTGGAAACTGAAGCTGATTTCTGTTCTCTGCTCTTCCAGAGTTCGTAGGAACAGCGAAAAACTGGGGAACCCGGAGAGGCAGAGGAAACGTCTGGACAAGAAGGCGGCGTCTTCAGCCAACCTCCTCACCCGCTCCCCCAGCCTGGAGAAGTGAGCCCCGCCGCCATCACTCACAGCTGTCACCACACAGTCACACTGCTCACTTTTTCCTACGGCTGCTGCTGCAGCCTCGCATATCTCATCAAAGAGACACTTGCTGGAACACTGATGGCCCCTATGAATAATAATAAAATTCCATTCCCATGAAAACTTCGCAGTAACACAGTATGTGATTCTGAAGTGAGGCACTAACTTCTTGAAATGGTTCATATATCTGTCTCACACCAATTCTTTTTGTGTCCACAGTCGAGCCAAGGAGCTGGTCGCCGGTGCAGGTGATGTATCTTTCAACTTTATCCAAATGCCATATACACAAGATATTTAACACAGAATCTTGAAGACTTCAACCTGTAGATGGAAAAGAAGTTTTTTGGCAACTCTTGTAACTTGTGGTTTGCTTGAGATGCTTCACTCAGTTTTTGTTGTCTCTGTATTGAACTTTACTCCCTGATTAGATGCCCTGAAAATCTATTTTCTCAATCAATTTCTTAACATGCATTTTCTGCCAAAATGAACAGTTTTGGTTATTTCACATAAGCGATTTATTTTCTTTGATTGCATATAGGCATATATAATGGCACATATGGTGTGCTTAGTGCTGTTTTGACTGTGTGTAATGCTGCCTTCGGCCCTGGTCAGACAGACTGTGTTTTGCAGGTTAAAAAACACGGGCGCACCGCACTGCCTTTTTTGTTGTTGATGCCGACCCCGTCTGCATTCCCCTAGTCTCACGTAGCCAGACCTATCTCCACAGCACTGTGTCTGTGCTGGGGTGTAGGTCTGGATTGAATGTCTTTCACTCTGGTATA
>JAOVVB010232673.1:0-10353 GCA_028570985.1 Heterobranchus longifilis
ACTGTCTGTCTGAATATACCTGTATTCACCCTCTGTCTGAAATGCTCAGTTTTAGCGCCTGTCTCTTTAAGCCCCCCCTCCCGAAAAGTCCAGTCTGCTCTGATTGGTCAGTGTTTCCGGGTCTTCTGCACCTGCGCTCTCAGCGTCTCTGTAATGACTGTAATGGCACTGTAGCAGCACTTTCTACATATATATAGTATAGTTGTGACATCACAACTGTACGGAAATCCTGATGGCTCATTTGAAAGCATCGTTTCTGGATGTGGTCTGTGTGAATTTCTCTGTGGATTGAGGTGTTGATGCCTTCATAGTATTTATACAGCACCTAGACCTGCTTAATAATAACAAAATACACAGAAATCTCACTTTTTACAATATGGGACTGTTAAAGTTCTTATGTAAGAAGGAAATTCATAAGGGGAATTATATAGGTGGTTTCTCACTTGTTGCCAGTTTACATTTGGTAGCTGACACTTCCCAGTAAATACAAACTAAGCTAGCCTTGATATTTTTTCATGACAAAACTGTAGGTAGTAACCGTTAATGGTCGTACATTAACAGAACGTCATTTCAGGAGTTACATATTTCGTCCTGACCTGAAACACTCTTTACGCAGAGCGAGTGTAAGGGGCCCGGCCTGGTACTCCTGTCCTCCCATGACGGATGGGACTCGATCTTCATCTTCCACAAACACTGCCATCTCGCTGTCTCTGTTACCCAGCATGCTGCGGTCATTGATGTTGGCTGATCCTGGAACACACGTGGAAAGTACGAGCATTAACAATCTGTTCATTCAGAGGCATCGCTCGTCAAACCAGCATTCAACGCTCGAAGCAACTATCAGGATGAAATAACCACTGATATCAGAAATATTCTTCAGAATGAGTGCTGCTTTTCCAGGTTTCTCTTGTTCGTACAGTGTCATCTGTATATTTGTTACAAATGTTACAAGCTTATACTCTCAGCGTATGTATCGGGCTGATGATGGCTTCTAGCTGAAAAGCGGTTTTTTTTTGTTGCCCACAATAAATTAGAAGACTACTATTTATCCGTGAGTGCCAGTGTTTTTGTTAACTTGATCTTCGCCAGCACCTAGACAGCATTCAAGATTTAGAGCTGTGCATGCTGCCACTTTTCACTTTTAAGCCTTTTGATTCAAGTTTCATAGTTTCAGCCTGATTTAACATGAACAAAAAGTGATTTAAAGTTATAATATAAAGTTATCATAATCCCTAAGATTTCAGTCCTGGCTGTAGCTAATTTGGTCACAAATACATTGTGTTTCCTGTGAATGCCTTATAATAAAGTCCACCCCATGTTTTACTGATTTTAATGTGAACAAGCAGCAATAGAAAATGTTTGATTTGCATTAGCAGCAACTTAACACAGCTCCAACAAAGCATTAGGATAGTGAACAGTAAACAATGAGGCTGATATCAATTAGATAAAATTACAAACAGCAATGCAGGATTACATTCATACACTGTTCCCTGAAATCCCCTGTGTGTGTGAAGGCAACTTGAACCCAGCATGGGACTGGCAGACTCCACTACTAATGAAAACGACTATATAGTGAGGTAATTACATAATGTAAATACATTGAATGACATGCTGAAAAAAAAATCACAACTATAATTAGTATAAAAAATGATGACTGATTTCATGAAAACCTTAAGGATTATAACTATAAGGCTACTAAAATACTTATACTTATACTTATACTAATCAACGACAGAATAACAAAATAAGATCCTTATTATTTGTGCAGCTTTTCAACATCCATCCTGTACATTGTCTTTATTACTTGATCTTGCTATCACTGGGCCACTGTATGTTAGAACACCTTATTTAAAGCTTAAATATTAAATGTCTTAATTATTTATTTCTATAAATAAATATTCATATTTTTGTTCACTTGCACATTTTTTCAGTTTACCAGGGTTACATCTGTGTTGCCAGGTGCTGTTAAACTACAGTTAAAATGATGAAAGTACACTGTAGTGATGAGCCAAGGTCAAAATGATAATCTGTCTGTGAATGAGTTTGTGCCGGAGGTGACTCACCAATGATGTAGCAGCGGTCGTCAGCGATGAGGGCCTTGCTGTGAACATAGATTTGCTCTGTGACAAGCGACTGGGAGAGCTGGGAATGTGTTCTCAGGCCGCACAGCGTGATGTACTCCGTCCATCGGTCCTCGACTGGGAGCAAACCAGAATCACGTTATTCATGAGAGATAGTGGAAAAAACACAGTGAATATGTATTATGAAACACACTTAAAATGGATGTGAAAAGAAGAAGAAGAAGGATTAAAGTGGAGACTGGTGGGCAGATACCTAGTACCAGTAGCTTCAGTTTAAAGGAGCAACATGAAGAGAAAGAAAGAAACATGTTAGAGAGGAAACAGGTGGTATTTTGTGAAGTCAGGTGGATTCTTTGTGTGGAAACGAGAGCAGATAAGTGACAGAAAACTCACCTTCCTTAAGTCTCGACAGGATGGAGTGCTCCCCTCGGCACATGGTCCTAGGACATTAATTATCCATTACAATTACATAATTAACACGTTATAGGACAATAAAATCATAAGAAATAATAACACAATAATCCTGGTAAACTGAATGCCTTCAGTGATTTCACTCCTGGACATAACTTTCACAACAAACTTGGAAATCTGACGTTAATAATACTGCCATGCTGCATTTCAGCAGTAACAACAGGCTGGCTGAGCTCGTAATGCATCGTCACTTAATGTAGCTTTAATTTGATATAATGATAAAAACAAAAAGCAGCAGGGTTCTTTCCAGTTGCACTTTTGGTTAATAGAAACCCCAGCCTCACGCTATTAAAACAGCGTTGCACCACCAAATTAAATTACACAATAGTTTAATGATCTTATCCACTTTTTATCAAAGAAATCTGTAACTGGAGAAACAATTACTTCTCACTTCTGTAATACACGACAGCCAAAGAATGGAATATTCTCTCATTCAATTTGGGGAAACTCAACTTTTACATTTAGCACCTAAATATATAAGTCTGTTGGGACTATATTAGCTCCACATTTATTGAACAAACAGAATAAAACTGTATAAACAGTCTATGAAAAGATCTCCAGGACATGAAAACCTATGATCCACATCATTTTAGCATGTACAGTCAGTGAGAGAGCTGAGGAAAATCTATACCAACTACAACTATACATGATTGCAAACATGTCTCTGAGGCAGATGAAGGTCCAGAGGTTGTGTTTTCCTGTGGTGGGTGTAAGTTATAATGCTTGTTCTGTGAGTGCAGAATGATAACGGGAGGAAAAGGCTCTCACCTGTAAGTGAAGTGCAGAATAGCTTGGATGGCATTTGCACCTCCGGCACAGAGGTCTCCCTCAAATCCAGGAAGCAGAGGAACCACCACAAACACTCTGTACTTCTTCTGCTCTCTGCGGTAAGAACACAATGTCAGCATGTGCAATGTCTACAAGTGTACTATTTAAACATTAATACAACTATTCACTAAGTGCCACATAAATCTTGCTAGCACACTCAAACCAGACCTGTGTGCACGTAAGATTCGATTCACAATCGCATCACCGATCCCATTATGGATGGTCTTCCCGTCGGCACAGCTGATGAAGAACTGGTTCTGAGGACAGAAAGAAGGCAGATGGTGACTCGGTGTGAGGTGCAGGCTAAAACAGGTAGGTAGCTGGCAAGGACGGGACCGAGCCGTGATTATATTCAGACTCGTGAGACCTCATGATGATTAGACACACCCGGCTACAAAATCTCTCAGTGACATGCGAAATGAATGAGTCAAATGTAATGTATGTAAGTATGTAAGAACCACATTCTTGCTACTAAAATGATTTGCGGCTACAGACAGTGACATTTTTTTTGCCAAATGTCCAGAAAATCTGTCTGTTTAAATGTTAAGATGTAAAATAAGTCGTTAAAAAGCACAGATAGACATTTCCAGTCTATCAGGTAGGTGTTTGTCTGTGACTGGCCGGCTGCATTACCTCGATGTAGATGTAGTGCTCGCTGTTCTCGATGGTGTGGAGGTAGGCGTTGAGGATTGAGCTCTCGCAGGTTCCAGCAGACCAACGGTCGGCAGAGCGCAACACCTGAAAAAGAAGACGTCCGTCCATGAGACATGTCCTCTGGTACGCAATCACTTCATTAGCTTTTTTTGCTTTGCACGTCATAATATCTTGCTGCCATCAAATAAACTTTAACATCCATGTGTGGCGCAGGACGGAGGAGAAGAACAAGGAACTTAAGAATTACCTCATATAAAAACACTATACATTATTTATTTCGGATATTCATCATTTTTCAATTCCAATGTCTGAAAAATCCTAAGAATTAAAAAGTTCATTGCTTTTTCCATTATTATGTTATTGACAATATATCATCCAACAAAAGTTGTTATTGTTATTGTAGTAGTTATTGTGAAAAGCCTTCTTGTAATAAAACACAAACCTGAAACTGCTGCCATCAGTTTTGTAGTAAGTATTCTGTTTGTAGTTTGCAGTCTAAGATAGTGACGTATTCAGCTTGTTTCTTGCATTAACTTCTACTTTACTTATCGGGACACTCTATCTGCTCTACTGCTCAAACACAGAATGTGAAAACTGAGGTACTGTCCCTGAAACCTGAATCAACAAAACCTGATAGGAAAGCTACGGTGTAATAGGGAGCAAGGGTTAGGATTACAGGCCTCCGCCCTTTATAGAAGAAGAAAATACACACAGCAAAAGCTATTGTTATCCAACACTCACACAGAGTGAGAACGATAGCCCCTGTCATGACAGTTCTGTTGCGATCTGGACCACATTTCCCATAAAGCCTGTTGCAAATGAGACGCTTCCACTTGTCTCCCCCTCTCGGTCTTTGGCAGTGCGTTTGTTTTCTCTGGCTTTACTGAACAGGATAAACATGTTGGAAGAGATTTTATTCCACATGGCTTTACTCTTGTTCCACCATCTGCCGTCGCAAAAAAAAAAACTCTGAATACTTTAGCTTTCAAAAGGCAGCACAGTGTCTCTTTGTTGTACTGTAAAGAAACCCATTTGGTTTCCTGCGAGATCCGACTCGGTGTCGCACAATGTAAAATGCAGAGTCGAAGCTTCCAATCTTCTTGGCAATGGTCTTGTTTTGTTTACAGGAATTACATTTCACTAAGTTCCCAAAATAATATGGAGCGGCTTTTATAAATGCACAATATGTGAAATCGCTGTGCTCTCTGTGACACAGAAATCCCTTTCCCACATGTACATGCGTGTAAAGAAACCACATTGTGCAGGTTTCTGGCTGGAGCTAATCTCTGGTGTTTTCATCAGTGTTTGGTGAGCTTGTTTTACAACTGGCCACGTTTCTCCAGCAGAGCTGCCACCCGCGGTGAATAGAAGGAAAGTCTGATTTATCGGAAACACTAACAATCACCTGGGAATAGTCTTTGTTTAAGAGTATGTGTAAAGACTGAAAAACACTACATTATCCTAATAACGGAACCTAGCAGTGTTGTCACGGTCACTGACAGGTTTTATGTCCTTGAGACCATAGCCAGTTTATACTTTTTTATTCTGTTTGTTCAGTACATCTAGCAAATATAACTGTCCTAATAGACCTATTTATTTATTCATCTATCGGAATTTTAAATAGCATTACACAGCATGCACATTTTCCATCATTAACTGTAAGATTCACATAAAAAAAAATCTGTTTTCCGAATGAAATCCCACAGAACATTTTGCACAGATAGTGACTCTGGTGTTTTAGTGGTCTTTGGTGAATGAGTACCTGCACTTTGGCCCTGGTGGACCCGGGCACAGTGAATGAGAGGGAGTCCGCAGTGCAGTGAGACTTGGGAAGAAGGTAAGGGTAGAACTCGTCCTTGTACTTGTTTTTGAAGATCTAGAAGAGAAGACAAAATAAATGAATGAAAGCCAGATTTCTGACCTTCCTGTTGCCTGTGTTTCCTACAGAAGCCTTGTTTAAAAGTAAGATTAAGTTTATTATCTTACTATCTGGGTCACATTGTTGTAGTTGTGGCTAATAAACCCAGTAGGTTAGCTTAATATAGTAGAGACTGTAGACAACAGCTTACTAATTCAAAATAGGGCCACAGCAACAAAAGTTATTTTTATAGCTCTATGTGATTAGGGTTGGGTATCGTTTGAATAGTTTCCAATTCTGCTTATTCCGGTTCTTATAGATTCCCAGTTTCAATTCCAATAAGGTAAAAAAAGAGGTCAAATGTTTAGAAAACAAAAATATATGTATTATTTTCAGAGCTTACTTTGACTTTTATTGTTTTATTAAAATAAGTCAATTTAAAGTTAGTTGGATTCGGTTCTAACTGGTTCTCGGTTTTCAGTTCCCAACCCTGTATGTGATGGCTTTATATAAATATTAGATAAGTAGAAAGCAGCATGCACACCGCTTGCTTTGTCTCCTTTTTGGTGCAGGGATTCAAAGATCCATTTCCAAAGAAAAAATGAATTCCTGCACACACTTTGTCACACTCTGTCTTGAGAAACGTCGACTCTTTTAATAAATCAATGCAAAGATGACAAGTGTGTGTGGAAAGTCACTTTAAATAAATATTTACCTTTTTTTTAAACTTTATTTACACATCCAAACTGCATTGGATATTTATGGTAAAATATGTGTAAAAGCCATCTGGAGCTTGTATACCTGTTACTGTAGAGATGTTAATGATTAATCGTTAATCGATTAGTAGCTGTTAATAATTTAACAGATTAAAAATATATTACCTGATAATGCAGAAGATGAGGGATGTGTGGTGTAGATTTGCTGTAGTATGCGGTTGCACCACAAGGTGGATAATATAATAAAGTCAGTATTTTGCTATTTAGTTTATCATTCAAGTAACTTTATTTGTTACTTGTGCTTTTAACTCCTAATGTAGCCGATTTTGCGTCGAACATCATGTCAGTAGTTAAGTTTTCTAATGGAAAAATGTCAAACATATTTTATTAATTATTAACGATTAATCGATAATCGATTGTTAAGGCGGCCGACTATCAATTAAAGAAATTGCTTAAAATTTTGCATCCCTAAAACCTGTAGACTCTGATCTGAAGCTGATTTGAACAGAGCACTCAATGCTCCAGTCTCTAAAATGATGAGGTTTTATAATACCATGCTAATGTATGGACATTCCGGCCCAATGACAATATGACAATAACAATAAACCCCAGATATACCTTGGTGAAGTTCCAGCGCTGGATGAAGTGGCGGGCTACGTCCCTGGCAGCTCTGCAGTGAACAACTGCAGACAGATCACGCCACGGCATGCGGGGAACCTGAGTACGGTCGATGTTATCTGAAAGAAAATATGAAAAGCAATTCCTTCAGCTCCCTGTTGTCAGAGTGTTTGCATGTGTGTGACACTGAAAGAGATTCAGATAAAATACCTTCAAAGGGTTTGTCGAGTTGGACCCAGTCTTTCCTGATAAAGTTGCTGTAGTCTTTGCCAAGCCACAGTTTAGTGTTGCCAGTCAGATCATCAGGGTCCTGCTCTGCGTGCTTCTCTGGTTCAGGTGCTTTTGGACCATCAGCCACACCATTATCCTGGTTAACAGAGACACACGTTAGTGTCTGCAGGGAGCGTGACATACTGAAAGTAGGGCTGGGTGGTATGGCCAAAATCTTCTATCCCGATATATAGGTCATTTCATATCTCTCTATGTGTGTGTGTGTGTGTGTGTGTGTGTGAGAGTGCGTGTGTATATATAGCATTTTTTCTGTTAATTTAATAAAGTATATATGAAATAACCACATGGTAAAGCCAATTTACTCCTGTGAGAATAAAATGATTAGTTATTAGTGTTTTTCTCATTTAATTAAGAAGTTTAGTACAAAATGAACATAACATCAAATCAAATGTATTTACGGTGCAAATTCACCATGCATGCTATCGATGCACAGTTAAACAAAAATACAAAGCATATATTCATGCTTAATCAGTGGCAACAAGCTAAAAAGACAGTTTCTTACCACTGTATCTCCTTTGGGCTCCTCCTGGATTGAACTGTTGGCTGTCAAACCCAGGTCACTTAGCTGGTACTGGTTGTCATCCCACCTCCCAAACGCCAGGTCAATCCCCCCCACAAAGGCTACCGTTTGGTCAATGGCCACCATCTTCTCGTGGTGAGCCCACAGGAACACCACGGACGACACGTGGTCAGGATGTCGCATTACCTGATGGACATAGGGGTTAAAATTGATGTTAAATGGGACATATATCAGGTTCACACTTGTATTTTATGTTTACATGCTTTAATGTTCAAAAAACATTTTTTTTTAATCATACTGTCTGTCTTGATATACCTGTATTCACTCTCTGTCTGAAACGCTCGGTTTTAGCGCCTGTCTCTTTAAGCCAACCTCCCGAAAAAGCTGCTCTGATTGACTTGCAAGAAATATATGGCACACCTTTGCAAAGGTAGTTCTCTTAAGCTGTGGGAGATGGGGGGGTGGTATGTTGAATGTGATCTAGGCTGCCCACAAAAAAACTGACTGGGTTGTTTTATTTCACAGTTTGTGTGTTGGTAGGCACTCCAGATACCTAAATATATGTACATAAGCACTGAAAAAAGTGGGTTTTTCATATTATGTCCCCTTTAAAACACGAGATGAAGCCTAATTGTGTATCATCAAATGATATGGAGATGTGACCGACCTTGATGTTTGGGTGCATATTCATAAGAACCCTCTTGCTGTGCTCGCTATTGATGCCAAGTGCCAGTTCCACCTCTTTGTACAGCAGGACACACACTTTGACTCCTTGTTCCTGCAGGAAAAAGTTCCAAGAGAGGATGACGCCATTTGAAAATATGATCGGCACAGGTAATGTGAAATTTGAGAATCAACTGTATAAAAGAGAAGAACAAGACAAGAGAGAATCCCTACTGCTTTGCGTTTGAGTATCTCGTCCAGGCGCCAGTAGTTTTCAGTCGCTGGTCTCTTTAGGAACACTTCAGGGCTGAGCCTGACAGAAAAAGACATTTACATTGTTCACATGAGAAATACATGAAAACTGAAAAAGAGCTCATTTGAAAACAGTTTACCTCAGATGAAATCGCTTTTTTGAAATACTTTTGAATGGTTAAATATTTGTAAAAACCCACATAAAGGGTGAACAATAGCATTGACTTATGAAAAAAAAAGGACAAATTATGGCAATGCAAGGTTTTCGCCTGACAGCGGCAATATTTAAATGGTACAACTTGGTAAAAACAAAGCCTGTGTTGACACTTACCACCAATCTGTGATGAAGATCTCCTCCTTGGCTTGTTCGAGAGCATCAGCCAGGTCTTCCATGAAGCCTTTTCCATTCACATACCTTTAAACAATATCCATCAACCATAAACGTTTTAGCAAATGAGGGTGAAATGTGAAGACAGATAGTTGTAAATCTCAGGCAGAATATCTGACCATTTAGTGAGCGCGTTCTCCCGTGGCGGAGCAAACCCCTCGAAGCGCTGCACTTTGAGAAAGTCACAGGTGTCTGCCAGCCGGTTGATTTCATGACTCCACCAGTGTGCCTGTCTGTAGCTGCTGCATTTGATGATCAGACTCCTGAACAAAAGCAAACAGGCCATGCATCCATCACACACAACATAACCCCAGGCATAAATATACAGTATGCAGTGTGAGTGTTAGGGCTGCCCCCTCTTAATCGACTAAGATTTCATTAGTCGATTAGTCATTTTTTATGCTTTTTTCATGCTGAATGACTTATTTCCAAGAAACGTATGAGCACATCTCCAGTAAGCACAAGATTTAAAGTGGTGCTTTTGCATGATTCTTTGTGGAGAAAGTCAGTTTTGCAGATTTGTCGATTAAATCAACTAATCGATTAGTTGACAAGTCGACTAAGAATTTCTTTAGTTGAGGACAGCTCTAATGAGTGTGTAGGCAAACACACAGCTGACCTACTGTTAGAGAAAATAATTCTCTCGGTATTAAAATATGTAATGCTAGTTATGAATGTATGTGTCATTATGACCTTAGTTTTATTATCCATAAAACTGTTTGTTATCCAGAGGCCTCTCTGTGCTCCGTCATTGTCCATATGCAGGTCGTGATGTCTCGAGGTTATAATAAGATATTCCTCTCCGGTCTTTAGCATTCTGTCATTATGATTACATGTACATGTATGACGTGGAACATACTGTAGAAAAACAAAAGTGTTTGATTGTACTTAAAGCTTTTGGTATGAACTGTCCATGCAAGGTTTTTAATTTTTTTAATTTTGTAATTATACTGTCATCAGTTAATAGCACATTCATATATTGCACATTCCTGTCAATATTCCCTGTACATATT
>JAOVVB010232674.1:0-10352 GCA_028570985.1 Heterobranchus longifilis
ATGACATTTCAGATTGTTCAAATGGTCAGCTGTCGGGGCCCCCTCAAAATGCGGGGCCCCAGGCAATTGCCTGTCTTCCCTGCCCTATTGCTACGCCTCTGAGTATGAATGCTCAAAAGGTGTTGATTTTGATCATGTGCTGCAATTTTTCCTGATCTTGGCTGTGCATGTTAACACTAACCAGACCACTCTGTAGAACAGTCTTGTAAACAATTGCAATACATAAAAATCAACATTAAAACAGTTCACTTTAGTTTACATACTGAATTTTGTTTATTGTTCAAATTCAAATTTCATTTCTTACAGACACAGTCATATACAGTATGATATGAAGAGAAATGCTTGTTTTGGCATGAGGAAGATGGTGTGGTTGGATTTCCCAAATGGGGGGCGAGATTGTGCCTTATAGCCATTTTCAGGTTATGTGCTGATAAAAGTTCAGTGCTGCGCATTTGAGGCTGCATCCTGGTGTTGTGTTTTGTGCATGCAGCTTGCATAAGGCAGAGACCATGTCTGCTTGTTATTGTGGAATATAAACGGCATTGATTATGACTGATGTAAACTCCAGAGGAAGGTAAAAAGGACGACATTTGATGGTCAGTAGATTCAGGTTGGGTGTGCAGGAGCGTAAAAGAGGAACAATGCTCGCTCTGTTGCACCAGCTGCTGTTGCACCAGCTGCTGTTCACCATTAAGCACATGCCACCTCCCCTTGGTTTCAGCCATGTCTCAGTCAAGCACAGAAGATTTCCATCCCAAATGTCTCTCTGGAACTTTATGCTGGCCCTGAGGTCATCCAACTGATTTTCCAGTGACATAATATTGGCGAGCAGGATGCTAGGCAGAGGTGTGCAGGGTTGTTTTCCCCGGGGCCACCACTTTGGGTCGTGTTCTTTGTTCTCCCTCAGGATCTCACTTGGCCAACTTGGATCTATGATTAAAAATGTTAAATTGTGAGTACATTGTATACCAGTAGAAATAAGAGTATCTCCATCGTACCTAATGTAATCAATGGTTAATGATTAACTGGTTTAAAGTTACTGTTTAAACCACAAAAACAAAGAAAAAGATGCCGGCACCCTCTTGGTTTATCCCCATGTTTCTGAATAAGTTATTTAATAGGCATTTTGGCTTGAATCTATATTTAAGTTTTTATTGTTCTTGTTTTTAATTGTTCTTCACATTTCTATTATTATTCTATAATCTGTTTAACTAAAGAATGTTTACATTTCACAATTTGTTTTGTAGGTGTCAGATTACCTTGCAAGTTTTTGTACTATATATACTATAGAATTGCCTTGCCTTCTAAGTCCAATTTTGAACTGCACCTCATTGACAAAAAACCCCCAACATGAAATGGACAGCCAAGCATTAGTCTTTCCCTATTTAAAGCTTGAGACTCAAAATATTTTCTTCTTCTTTCTAGAGCCCATAATAAGCCATTTTTTTTTAAAGCTGCATCATGTTTGTGTTTTACAGCAGAAAAAAAGAGCTGCAAATTGACCCTCTCTTTTCTTCCTTTTTACATCAGTCCCAGCAGGACAGGTTCAGAAAATTTCTCTACACTTATAAAAATGGGAAAAAAGGAAGAGGATAATATTTTCTTTTTTTTTTTTGTGTGTGGCCACACACTGGGGACCCATGTGAATGTACAAAAATATTAAGTGATTTTTGTGTAATCTGGTGCCCTTTATTCTAGTTCCCGTTTAACTTTAGCACTTTTATATAAAGTGGTTAATATAAACTCTAATATAAACGGTGCTCTCTGTGCTTGTGTAAGTGTAGTGTGCTCATGCATCAGCAATAATGTTAACAAACAGTATTTTAGATAATCAACATTTTTGATTATTATATTGGGTTGGTACCGTCAAAGGTTCATCTTTTGCATCTTTTAACTGGCATCATGGATGCTGCAGGAAAGGGGATTTTAATTTTACTGTTATTGCTACAGCAGAATGTTTGTATACAACAACTAGACCTAAATAAAATTTTGGTGTAACTTGTACAATGTGCTTTTATTGTAAATAGAAATTGTTGAAACTTAATATATAAATATTATAATGATATAAACATTTTACCACATTCTATTCATGTTTCCAAAATTTTGGATAAAATGAAATAACCAAACCACATATTTTAGAAATAAAAATGGTATGATAAATATCTTAACATACTTTAATATAAAAATAACAGAAATTATCAAACCACATTTCTATTGTGCATTAGACTTGTAATATATCTTACAATCGTGTTTAATCATTACTAGTATTGTCCTTGTATTGTCTTTCCTTTTGAGACCCTCTGGTATCCCTTGGGTTAAATTGTCCCGGGACATATTTGGGGTTTTAAAAACAGTTCTGAAATAAACCATAATATTGTCATAACATATATTGTTTTTATCTCAATTTCAAACAATAGAAAGAGCATGTATGTTTAATGATCTGCTTTGGATGTGTGGTGTCACCAGTGCCTTGCCTAGCTCGTTGTCTTCTTTGGAGTTTCCTTTTGTTACAGTCTGGGTTGATTGCCACCCACACTGTAAATGCATATAGGCTGAGAGCCAGCATGTGGTAAGATAATGAGTGCCCACCATAGCGTTCTTTTTTGTCAGTTGTAGCAGGCCAACAGCTTGTCTAGGTTATCTATCTCTCCTTTGGTGGCATTGTAGTCAAGTATGATTTCTGGCTTGCAGTCCTTTTGGCTACTTATTGTTCCATTCCTGTGGAGAGTGCTTATGAGCAGTAAATTTTTTTCAAGTTGGAGGAATGGACTGGCCTTTTATATTTAGATAACATTCTACGCAAGTGGTTTTCAGGTGCTTAGATTATAATAATTAAAATAAACATTATCTGTGTGTATGTGTTTGTGTGTGCATGTGTGTGTGTGTGTATGTGTGTGTGTGTCAGTGTGTGTTTGTGACCGTGTATGTGGGCATGTTTCTGAGTGTCTCTGTTTCTGTGTGTATGCGAGTCAGACTGACCCAAAGACCATATGAAGGATGTAAATGTGTGGGGTGTAATAGCATGTGTGCTCACATTTTTATCACAGAAAAAAGGCCATTAAGTATCAGGTAGAAAAAAAATTATACTTGCATCATTTTTCTTCTTGTAAAAATTTGAAATGAGTCAAATTGACCCAAATGCCATACAAGCATTAATATTACTTTGTTAGTTTTGTCAATACATTCATCTACATTTAATAGGATAATATTTAATTTTTTAACTTTTTGGCAATTCTTCCTTCAATGCCTACAACGCTACCAAGTCCATACCAAGCTGTAGGGAGCCATTACGATATCTACCAAGCTCTCCAGGGGTCATAACAACTTTGCATCTGTGTTGATTTGGTCACAAATTTGGCATGGGGTTTAATGGTGGTTGTCCCCAGATTCAGGTATATTTGCAGATATATTTATTATATTTACATTATCATCAGCAGCAATATGCAGAAATAAATGATGTTTATAACAAAAAATATAAAATTGTGATTTTATTGGGGAAACTGTGTTTCCACGTTTGTGACAATAACACTAAAATGTCTGTGAATATGTGAAATATATGGACATATCCATTGGACAGAAAACATTTATTGAAAATTTTGTTTCTGCAAAATGTTTAAGATATTTTATATGAACTCTATAAATAAAATCTAACCCTATGTTTGTAGTTAATATGAAAATATGCTGTATACTCAGGTTGTGAAGGGAATGAAAATAGACAAATTAGCTCATAATATGTATTTATTTGAACTCAGCCACATTTTCTACCACTGTTTGACATGTGCTATAATAACTGTCACAAAAATATTGTTTTGAAAATCCATATCTCCTATATTTATATGTCTATATTGTATATAGGAATATTAGGGATTGTGTTTAAAATTGCTCTATGATCTTTTAAATAGTGGCCATAGTCAGTACAAATCCAGGGGTGTAGTACAAGAAGAAATCCATAATTTTGGTAGATTAGGACTTCACAAGTGGAATAATTATGAATTAAAGATGGGTGAAAGAGATTATTATTTGCTACACCCCAAAATCACTGTTATATAAATACCCCAAAATATTTATTATTACAATAATAGCTCTCAGTATGATATGTGGTCTTAATATGGTCTTACATTATTATATCTGGTTTGCTGCCATTCAGTGAGGACTGCGTGAGCTTGAGAAGCTGAAAGAGTTGTTGCTGTTAAATGCTGAAGCACTTAAACTCACACTCAAACTTACTTGAGGGAGACTTGAGCATCTAATAATAAAGGTTACTTTTAGAGTCAGGTTGTTCCAGCAGTTGGAACTTCGTGTCAATGTCATAGTTTTTTAAAGTTCAGTGTCAAGAGCTCACTTAAATACTGTTAGGTATTACTTACTAATGTGGAAATGGTGCTATGCAAATGCCAAATTGATTGTATCTCTCTATTCACAAAAAGGGCTAAATTAAAGAGCTAAAAAAACAAATAAACTGTTAACAACACCCTAGTCTATACTCTGACTGTACAACTGATCAGAGTGAGACTGCTAAGCCACAATATCCCACCTCAGTACGTTTTCGTGCACAGTTGGCCTATTTATTAGGAGTGTCATCCTAGAGCTAAATTAATAATCTAAATATAAGCTTCTTTGACTAATTTAAAGCATTATTTTGCACTAATCATGCATAAATACGCATGTGAGACCATATATAATTAATTCGGGATAAGAGATAGGGCTTAACATTAATCATTAGTTTCAATGTCACAGAGTTTTATTGCGCAAACAACAAGAGACCAAAACACAGAACAACATAAAATAAAAAAAGGGAGGAAAAGGAGTAAGTTACTCAAGATGAGTCTTATACTAAAATTTACAACCTAAATCTTTAATTGCCATAAGGTAAAACTAATAGTTGCGGCAGAACCTCTAGCCCTATCTGATTAAAATGTAAGCAGAATTTAATGAATTTCTCTGTATACATTCTGCTTCTGCATGGTAGCCAATGCAAAAATAGAATAAAAATAGTTTTTAATATCTATTTTATAGTATTTGAGTTCTTTAATGTTACTGTAAATTAATAAATAAAAACACTGAGAAAAAAAATATATATATTATATATATATACTCCTATAAGTAGGGAAAAAAAGTTTTTTGGGGGGAGACTTTTTGAACTTTTTGGGCATGTAAAGACAAAGACTTCAAAAACTAGAGTTTGCCTTTTTGGATTTTTTTTTTTTTTTTTGAAGGACTTAACATACACAAAAACCCATGAAAATCTAAGAGTCTGGGCCCTGGGTGTCATTCAGGGCCTTCAGAGGAGATTTTGCTGCATAGCTCATAAACACTTGAAACTCCACTCCATACACTTCTAAATCTCATTGAGGACGCAAAATTCAAATGCAAAAAAAGGGATTTATAATATCTCAAATTGTTCTGCCGTGGCAAGCCTTAAAATTATGGCAAAAAATGGCTAATAATTAGTTATATATAATTATATAGTTATCTGTATAACATGCATATAATGTGTCATATAAGTGAACTTAACAAGCCCAATATGTGTGATATCACATTGAGTGACATCATAATGTGAAGTTTTTTCTTTTTCCAGCATCTGCTTTTTGCTTAAAAAAAAAAAACATGCTAAAAAAACACACAGGTTGTATGGGCTGTCTGGGTGGCGCTGGCTCTGGTGATAGGGCATCGTTGCTTGCAACTATATTTGTATTATTAAACCCATTATTTATTTAGTATCGACATCTAAGAATAATATTGTCTCAGCAGAAATTCGCTTCCTTTACCCCCTCAGTCTAAGTTGTGGCCTTTAAAATATACATTGAGTTAGAGCCATCAATTTTGGAACAAGGATAAGTTTAGATAAGCCTTTTGGTCTTTTTACACTACACATTGAATTTGAAATGAAGCACACAAGGTGTGAGCAAAATCTAGACTTTCACTTTTAATTCAAGGAGCTTGACAAAAATGTGGCATTAACCATTCAGGAACTATAGCAATTTGTTTACTGATAATTTTACTAAAATTTCAGTATTGTGCCTGAAGCCACTGAACCCATGGACCTAACCAAATAATGAGTTTCCTCCCTCGAGATGCTTTGCAAGATCTTTACTGCAGCTGCCAACCAGCCTGGGTTGTTGAAACTACATTTAAGCCTGTCGAATCTTATATGGAGGGGGTTAGAGGCCTTATCTTTAGGTGCCCTTTGCTTTGATACCTGCACCTCAACACACCACTGGAAAAAGATGGTACTCTTAACAACAAACTGATAAAACATCTGAAGTATTCTGTGCATACATACATTGAAGAACCTAACCCTTGTCAAGAGATAAAGCCGGCTCGGCCCCTTCTTGTAGACAGCCTCTGTGTTGGTGGACCACACTTGTTGGACCCCCATGTACTAATAAAATGTTATGAATTCCATATCAGTCCTAGTCCCAGACTGGGAAGAACGGCGGGTCCCTTACTTTATCCCACTCCAAGCTCTTCTACAGTTTCCCCTGTGGGTGTCTTCTCTATCTTTTTATCTCTATTAATTTTTTTTGTACCCACCTGAGTTTTGCTTGGTCTTCTGATCTGAATGCCATTAAGTAGGGTCTTCAGATTTTTTTTTTTTTATTGATACGGTAGCAGTAGACCTCTTTAGTAGGAATGGAATTGTCAATACAGATCACAATGTACTCAAAAACACAGCATGTAAATCCATTAATGTCTTCCCCTTTTAATTCAAATTGGACATTCCAGTCAGTGGCTTCTAGTGAACCACACAGTGATTTAAAGACCTCATTAACCCATTTCCTCATGGTACTCACTATGCTTGGTTGCCACTGAACAGGCTTGTATGATGTGTTAGCGGGACCAGGTGATCTGACCTGCCTAATGGGGGAGGGCAGTAGTTTTGAAGGCAGGTTTAACATTAATGTACAGCAAGTCTTATTTTTTCTCATTTTGTATTTGACAAACTGATAGAAAGTGAGAAGTATGGAAGAGAGAGAGACATGGTTAAGCTCACCTGTAATAATAATGAAGGCACCTGGGTGTTTTTTTGTATTTAAGTCAAATATGACCAGGGTTGCACCACCTAGTATTTTGTAATACCAGAAATCTCAAAGAAAAATATATATTTTTACTTTATAACGTGAATATCTGAATATGACATCAGCATACCCTCCTCATACACTTTGACTCAATTTTTTATTATTTGGGTAAACAGTTTATTTCATTGCCAAAACATTTTTGATGTTAGAGTCATAATTGTGAAGTGCACAATAGATTCATTAAAAAAATTTTTTAATTGTGGTAGGTTTTTGTCTAGTTCATGCTATGTTGTTTTTATGAACCATTCATAAAAAAATTTCAAATAATATTTTAAATCTTTTGTATAGTTTTATGGATATATTTAAATATTGAAACTCACATTACCAGATTTATCCACTGTCATTTGTAAACAGGCAGGAAAAAAATCCATCTACTCAAGAATCACAAAACACTGTATTATATAGACACCTTGGTTTAAGGAGGTTCTTTTTTGTCCCTTTTGTTCATGTGCATGACTATTTTTTCCTGTGTTACCACAGCTGTCTCAATCATGTCTCAAATCACAAATGATCTCTGTTGTGACTTTTCTCTTCTGATGTCATTTGTATATTTCACTCTTAAGGATTTCAATGTGTAAATCTTGCTTGCTTCATACCACTATTTTCTCCTGCCTTTTCTTAAGGTGTTTTACAGATATGCTTTCTCCATTTACTCTTTAAGATCCACTTTTACAACAGCCATATTTGAGGTTTCAGTAGCAGGGACACAAAAGCAGTGTGTGTCCTAACGAGCTAGACAGACTTTTTGTGAAACACATGAAAAGCTTCTCTCAGTTAAGATATCTGGTTTGAACCAGCTGGTCTACAGAATAAAATTAGGATTGCTTAAATCTTAGGTGGCATACAGCCACAATTATTTAGTGTTACTTATCTTCTTGTGAGCTGGTGTTATTTTTAGGGGGGATTTTTTTTCTTTTCATTTTGGAAGCTGTTGAAACTATATCTTTATTGTAATTGTCAAACTTTTGTTGAACCAAATTGCATTCCCTTTGTGTGTGTTTATATACTTTAGTTGGAGCACTGTACCGAACAGGGTAACACCCCTAAACCCCCTTGATTTTACTGTATCTATACTTTTCCACAAAGAGTTGAAAAACTTTGTACCATACAGGGTAACACCCCTAAACCCCCTTGTTTTTATTGTATCTATACTTTCCCACAAGGAGTTGAAAAACTTTAAAATGCTAAGTTATTATTGCATAATCATATAAATGCTGCTAATTTGTCAGCTGCACATTCATGCCATAAATCTCCTGTTATGCTAGATTTAAATGTGATGACTGGTGAGACCACTGAAGTGCACTAAACTGATTTAAATGAGTATTTCATATTCATGGAGCCAGTTTCAGATGAGGTTATTATGCTCAAAGTCATAAAATGGTCAAAATGGTGTGCTGTGGCCAAAATGGTATGCACGTGGTCAGCAATAATACTCAAACTACAGATACAGTTCCTGGAGAAACTGTGAAGTGGGGGTGCAATGGAACACCACTTTTCCTGGGCAAAACGCTGAAAATGGCTGATTTATAGCTCATTTGGATACAAAGATATGAGTCTGTATACTGCCTGTGGTTTATGGAAGTGTGTGTGTGTGTGTGTGTGTGTGTGTGTGTGCAGGCATGTGTGTGTAAGGGTGTGGCTTTTGCCGCAGCCGCCCGCACACATGCATGGCAAATTCACAGAAATAGAGATTGTGACTTGTGAAGATTTCACTTCAAGGCCAAAGGCATTCCCGTGGTTCTTTTTTCTCAAACGTGGTTCATTTGTTTTATCATAAAGGGCCTAAACATCACATCATAAATCCTAAACCATTTGACCAATCTTCATCATTTACAGGCAAAATCCTAGGAAATCATTTTCAATCAGTTTCTTTAATGTGAAAAATCATTTTCAATCAGTTTCTTTAATGTGAACATTAACTGAAGCTTTATCTGCACAGTTGTTTGCATTGTTTCGGCAGGTATTGCTAATGCATTGGCCAGTCCATGTATACTGTAGCTTCACATTAAGCAGCCAATCCCCTTCTTCTTTTAAAAATAAAACTAATTATGAAATAAGAAATTATCCAAAAGCTACATTACATTTGGGCAATTCAACCTATCACATTAGAAAATGTATCATTTATATTTTCCATACATACAATTTGCATTCCCTTATTACATTTATAATAAATGAAACTGGGGAAAGGCCACTTTTACTATTTATGTCTATCTTTGTTAATTAATTTTGGTTGGCTTAATTAATACATGTCTACTTGTAAATTCCTGTCTATAGAAAATAGCAACCTGTACATTATGTTCATATCTATTTGCAAATTCCTGATTACAGTTAATAGCAACTTGTATATATTGTTCATCTTTAGTAAATTTCTGATTATAGTTATTAGCAATCTATATTATGCTCACAGTATATCCATTTGTAAATATTACCCATAGCTTCTCCCTGCACATATCCCCTTTTACGTGTACTTACAATTTATACCTTTGTTGTCTGCTTATTGCACTCCTGGTTAGATCTAAACAGCATTTTGTTGCCTTGTACTTGTACATGTGTAATGACAAAGTTTAATCTAATCTAATCTAATCTAATCTAATACAAACTTAAAGGAGACTAATGCATTTTTCTATAATACAGTGGATTGCGTTCCGCAAGACAAGACAAGCAAAAATTTTTAATAAATTTTGAGCAAGTCTTGGTTTTGGAGGACTTACTGTATGTACATTATGCATTGGAGTCTCTCCAACCAGATTCTGTCACAGCATCATACAAAACTAGATGGACAAACTTTAAATAAAACATTGTCAGTTCTTAGGTATTTGCCTCCTTTCCCTTGAGGTGTATGCAGCTAAAACCTATATACAACAGCTTCATTAATGTATAGTACAGGTATGGTGATGATTATCAGCACTTGGCTGCAGCCTTCCCTCTTGAACCCCGTGGAAGCAATTAAATAAGTAATGACACTGTGACATAAGGTACAGTGCATCCGGAAAGTATTTGCAGCGCATAACTTTTTCCACATTTTGTTATGTCACAGCCTTTTTTCTAAAATGGATTAAATTCTTTTTTTTTTCCTCAGAATTCTACACCCAACACCCCATAATGACAACATGAAAAAAGTTTACTTGAGATTTTTGCAAATTTATTAAAAAAAATAAAATAAAATTGAGAAAGCACATGTACATAAGTATTCACGGCCTTTGCCATGAAGCTCAAAATTGAGCTCAGGCGCATCCTGTTTCCCCTGATCATCCTTGAGATGTTTCTGCAGCT
>JAOVVB010232675.1:0-10352 GCA_028570985.1 Heterobranchus longifilis
TATGCATGTGACACAGAACATGATGTACTTCTGTTTGTTAAAAGTTAAAATAACCCGCCCGTCCTAAACACTTTTTCTCAGTCTGACTACATTATATGACTTCCTCATAATTACTACAGCCAGTAGAGGGCGCCGCCTAACAACCAAACCTAAATATTGGTCAGAATTGACGCTTGTACAAACAACCTGTGCTGTCGTTTCTCAGTGGAGGACAGTCTCAACACGATGCACAATGTTTTAAAGGGACATCAGAGAGGACAGTCTTAGTGTAAAAATACGGATGTGTGGATAGCAGCATCCCACAAGAACCCAGATGGGACACTTCTCCAAACAATTTTAAACAGCATAATTAATTAGGTTGTCACTGATAAGGAAATAGATGTATCCCTTCATGAGTACACACTGTATATTTGCACCAAAATGGGACATGTGTATTTAAAACAGGATAATATATAATATAAATATACACTGAATCCACATACGATGAACAGATAAGAGCTCATGTGTGAGTTGTTCAAGTTCTAACTTTTCTGACATGTTGGACAAGTGCTCATCAGTGTATTGCACATCCATCCTACACTGTCTCTCCAGGGAAGACTCAAACTGCAGCAGAGCCTTGCAGTGTGCTGGACTGTGCTCAACAAAGACAGATCTCCCTCATCTTAGCCGGTGCTGGAGATTTGAGGGGCAGACTAATGGCAGGCAACTTGTTCTCAGAGCATAGCAGTGAACAATTTAGAAAAAAGCTGTGTTGACTTCAAGGCCTGCAGGCTTCCAGACTTCTTGTGCAAATGCAGAGAGGGGAGCAGGGCTCAGAAGAGCCCTGACAAACACAGTGCTTCACAGCGGTTCAGGAGGAGCCTCGGCATTAAGTCCAAATAATGAAAGTTGCAATCAGAGGTCCTTCCTGAAAACAAGGTGATATTCTTACTCAAGGGTAAACTATAATTATGGAAGGTTCAATTTGGCAGTAAACAGAAAACAAGTATTGGGCCTGAGGTATGTTAATGCAATGTCAAGATCAATTGGAACAGCAGAAGGTACCAATTTGTTTTCAGATACACAGACCAATTTCCCTCTCATTAGGACCACACATTGAGTACCGTTTTTTGTGGCCAGATGAACACACAGATTATGGGATATGTAAGGAAATTCTCAACGGAGGGCACACAAAAGACGTCCTATTGAGTCCTGGCACTCATAAGGGAATACTAAGGATCAATTAATGAACTGGCTTGGTCCACTGTTGGCCTGAGTATGCAAAGCATGCTTGCTGGAGTAAGATAATTGACAGCTCAGAAGCCCGGTGGGCGATTTGAGTGATGAGTGTGTTGCATTAGTGGGTTTGCTTGTTTGTCCTCTGATTTATATTACCCAGGTAAGAACATACACATTAAAATTAATTGAAAAACATATTTAAAACAGCTGCAGTGGGAACGGGGCTTAAAGGCATTTTCTGTGAGGCAGATCCCTGCAGGAATCGTGATAGATTCAATAATGGAAGCCCCTGACATATTCATATCAACAGCATGGCAAATTGATCAAGATTTAACATGATCTTTAGTTAAAGGTTTGATGGTGAGGAGGTATTTTAATGGAAATAATTCTCAATGGAAGCAGCAGTTTTTGGAAATGTGCAAATGCTTCATGGATGACACAAATAAAGTTAAGACGTATGGCGTAAAGAAATATTAATAGATGACTGTTTTTCCAAGATGATGATGAACAAATTAACTAGAATGCGGTGATATTCAATGACTTGCATGCATCCCAAACATCACACGCTGTAGTTCCTGATTCCTGCTCGCTCCTCCTCAGAAGCTGATTTAGCTGCTCGACTTGTCACACGAGTAAGCAGCATACCAGTAAGACTACAGTAAGTATAGACTAAATGGATCCACAATCCCTGTAAAAACTAAAAGGGCACTCAGAGACCATGTCCTATCTCGCAATGTTAACGAAAAGTGAAAAATAATGTGTATCCACCCCCTCCTCCAAAATATAAAGGTTTCTTCCTTGGACTGTGTTACACCCTTTCACCAAATTTCATGAAAATCGGGCCAGTAGATTTTCAGTAATCCTGCTCACAAACAGACAAAAAAACAAATCGAAAACAGAACCAAGTAATGATACAATAAGCAGCATAAATAACATCTGGGACAAACCACAAAAACAAATGTATAAAAAGTTTAGTTAACATTAACATAACATTATCAAGAGCCATACAGGATGTAGTGGTAGAAATGAGTGCATTATAATGCATTATAAATACAAACAGGCCAGGGAGTATTTTTCCTTGATACCAGAGTGAAAGCCACTGAATCCAGACCCCCGGACACAGCGCTGTGGAGATAGGTCTGGCTACGTGAGTAACATCAGGTAAACGGCGCCTTTTCCTCTAACCTTGTGATAGGCGAGAATAACACTTGTAACCACGGTAACTGTAAGCATCAAAGATGGCGACAACTGTAGCCTCAGAATACTTAAAAAGGCACAACAAATAGAAATGCTTGACAAAAAAACACTTTAAATCTGGGCAGTTCTTTGGTGTAGCTACACATTAATGTGGTACCTTCAGGGTTAAAACAGTAGTTACCATTCAAACAACGAGCAAGGCCGTTAATGTGTTAGTTTAGGTTTTATAGTTTAATCTACTTGCAGACAAAGTGACATTATGAAGACAGCCATATAAACTTAACCAACAATTTAACAAGTGTCTGGAGATGTAGGAGAATTTTATTGGAACATATATCAAGCCAGAAAGACAGGCGGAGAAAGAAGTAGAAACAAGCAGTCTAATGATTCAGCACTTGGCTGCTGACTGAGTACAGTGGTGATAAAGGACTTTGGGACTTTGCGTCACACTCTCTGATTATGTTTTTTGAGGAGAAAGCAAGTCAGTAATTGGACCCTGGAAAACATTAGACCATTAATTATTTTTCTTAAAGGGCTCATGCGCTCAGAAAAAAAAAAAAATCACAGAAATCACAGAAAAAAAATGAACTGAAAATGCTAATCACATGGATGCTGACTTGAAATAAAACAAATTTGAATAAATAACATACTTTTGCTTTAAGATTACTTTGGCACACATTTGCATGGGTATCTGATTTGATTTGCATTCCTGTGATCCATAGAATGTATTATCTCTGGGCAATTCAGCATCCGCTCTTATCTGGAACACACCCAATCAATAGAGAGCAGCTCTGAATATGGATTAAGGACGAATATCTAAGGAGCAAAGCATACATGCACTGAGAAACTGTTATGCATTAAGAAATCTACGCCTTCATTCATATTTGTCTTCATTAGACATCCCATACCCTCAATATCAATTCACATGCGTTACATTTCACTTTCCTTATCAGCAAATCAGGCAATCAGCCTTCCTATTAAGACTCAAATAAGTTTAAAAAACAAAAGGTAATTATGCTGATAATTAGCATGCAATAACCTCATTCTGCGCTGACCTTATTTTACCTCATTTGAACGGCATGCTGTCTCCACAACTTTTACATTCCTTTAAGACACTGACTTTTAAATGTGTTGCAGTGGCAAACTGCGAGTTATCACAGGAAATCAGTATGCCTTTGTATACTGTACAGAATATAGTGACTGTACATGTAACCAAAGACAGTGCTTCTGAGAAAAGGCACACATTGTACTGCGGCTGGGAACAGTTGAATATCTCCCTTGCCCACAGTCTCGGTGCAGCTTGAAAAATGAGCCAAAAGTCAGAAGAATCGAAAGCTAGATAGCTCTCGTTCTGCACCCGACCAAAGGGAGAAGTGTCAGCTTTTTCATCCTCTGAGTGATTTCGACTGCCATTGGACAAAACTGATGAGTGCTTTTGAGATTTATGATGCTTTCCCTTGCACATTAAATATAGACTTTGTAACATGTACTCAGAGCCACTTTGAAAACCTAATCACACAGTGAAGCTGTGCAGAAAAAAGGGTAAAACTGAAAAACTCCTGTTAGCCCTGTATAATGTTGACACTATAGAAGCAACACATTTCCCCCCAAATCGGTACCACAGATTTTAACTTCTTCCAGGTGTAGCTTGAAACTATTTCCTATTTTCCTTTGTCTTTGCACTCCATATAACAATACAGACGTATATTAATCTAATCAGGCAGAAACTATAAAAGGACTACCTCTGTGAATTACAGTATCTGGGTGCAATTTGAAGTAATAGGGCAAACAAGTGTGGAAGAGACATGTACATTCATTTCAGCGTGGCTCTGCAGTGAGGAGGGGAGTGGAAATGGGGACAGAGCAGTCCTAAATATTGCCATTTTCAGTCAGCATGAGATAAGCTCATATAAGCCTATTGTCAAATGTATTCATATCATACATTAAAAATGGAATTCAATATATCTACATTATTCTATTGCTTTACTGAGCATACAGTGGCCAGAATGGATCCCACCTGCATTCTAACCACAATATTAAAGGGTGGAATAAACAGAATTTACATAACATTATTACTGTGACCTTGGAAAATTCAGATCACATCAGGTAACATGGACAGCTATGGCCTGTGGCTGACAGGAAAGCCCCATGCACAGCAACCCTGAAACTATCTCTGAATTACCCGGAGGAGCTGTACAGTATGTGAGAATGCAAATGTCCGAATCGTTCTGACCGGACGTTAAACACGCCAGCTCCCAAGTAAAAAAGTCTTTGTGATGTCTGATTGATCCCCTGTGTGATTTGAGTCGGTCATCCGGAGAATTCACAACGAGCGAATGGGCGTGTTGATGACGTTTAGCACAAAACCAGGTGAAGAAGAAGAAGAAGGGTCATTAACAAAAATGTCTAACTGGGAAGATGGTGAGATTCTGTCAAAATGCCAAAATTGACAAATTCAAGGAACGGCAAGAGACTCGGTTGTTTATGACCAAATTACGAACCAGTTTTGTGACCACGGTGTAATCCGCATCATGTCCTGCCTCCTGCGCGCTCTACCAGGCGCCACCGCTCGCCGAAACCAAACAGTATGTCCCGTAAGTGAGAACGCGTCTGACACGGACAACAACTCCAGACAACGTCCGAAACCTGATTCTGTGGACATCGTCTGGAGTGAGAAAACGACTGAGCGTCCGTGAGCTGCTCTGCTGAGAATAAGCATGAAAACATTATCCAATAAAAAACAACACATTTGAAATATAACCCATTTTAATTCTGGCTTCCATAATCTTAAAAATTTAACTAAGAGAAAAACCGTGTATTGTCTTATAATGATTTATCCTGATGTAACCTGATTTTCATCAGACCATAAACTAAACGCACACTGGACCGTGACTCACCGGCAGGAGTTTTTACCTCCTCTCATGCTCATCCATACTCTCTGGGAACCATTTTTAATCTCCTCACCTTATTGCCTGCAGAAATATTGTCATCACCATCCACGACTTCTGGCTGGGGCCTAAAATGTAAATCAATATATTCATTACCATGTGCAGAATACAAAACAACTCTGCAAGGGTAAATGGGTACTGCTGACAATAACATCCCCATAAAGAAGCAGAGAATATATGTGGAGGTCCAGGTTATTTGATATCTGTAAACTCTTGGACCACAAAACTGGGGCAGATAGTTTTAGTCATGCTTGGAATGATTACAGTGAATGCCGTCATCATTCTCAATGTCTGTAACGTCAAGTCAATAAAAACAATTGCAAGTGATTGTAAGATGAGATGGTAATGGCTGTGATGAGTGGGAATTACTTTCAGCTCAAGCTTTTGCATTCTCCTGTCGAGGCTCGAAAGAAAACAAGTCCTCCAACTCACAGGTCGATTGTTCCTACCCTCTAATACGACCCGCAGGACCCGCAGGACCTGCAGGACCCCCAGGACCTGCAGGACCCGCAGGACCCACCGGTGGCAGAAGATCAACACATCCTTATAAACATAACGGTCGCAGTTTGAAACATGTGGTGTGAAACAGTTGCAGTTTGTTTAGGCACCAAAACTACTTGGTTAAGTTTAGAGACAGATCATGGTTTAGGTTCGAAAAAATACATTTGTTACATTACTTCACTTCTGTATGTAAGTACATGACGTGATTATGCATGTGGCGTACAACGTGACAGTTACGTTTGTTACCTAAAATGTTAGAATAACTCAACGTTGACTTTTAGTTTCAAACGAGACACGAACGCCGGCCTCCTGCCCGACACAAATACGTCCCCTGACTTCCTCCTTTGCTCCTCAGTCATAATTACTACGGCCACTAGAGTGTGCTGCCTAACAATAAACTTAAATATGGGTCGTAATAAGCTGGTGCACAAACGTTCTATGGTGTCGTTTTTCAGGGGAGTTGTCAGCTAACCTGCAATCTGGGCCAGAAATATGCACCTTTGCACCTTTTCTCCAAACTGCCAGGAATTACATTTTGATGGAAAAGTAATTTATAGGGCATCAAAACAAATGTGTCTGTAGCATCAAGTATGAAAAAGTATCATACGTTGGTGCCAGATTTGCATGCAGCTTTTAAATCGTATGTCACATTTCACAAGCAAGTCATCTCAGCATGCATCATTTATTTACAGGGGGACTTTTCTTTTTTTTTCTCTGTGACATTTATGAGAGCGCAGACAGTGAGAATTGAAATTACAAGAGGGGGTGATTACAATGCCAGGTTTGATGTGTAATTGCTTTCAATAAGCAGTTGGATTAGACATGGAGGAATGCAGAGACATTAATTCATGTGCATTATTATTATGAGCAATCAGACCATCATTTGTTTGTGTCCTTTTATAAATACAAAATCAGAGTCGGCTTGAGATTAGTGGGCAATAAGATTGGACAGTGCAAACAAGATGGAGGAGACGGGGGCATCATGTATTTTCTCTTAGATTTTGATGTTAATGAACCACTCCACTGTAATATTTATCTTGCTCATATTGTATTATCTAATGCAAACTTTACTTAGTGCCTTATACACTGCTCCCTCTCAGCTGTATTGATTGCATTAGGGAGGATTTCAGCTCACGTAATGAAAGCACAGAAAGAAAATATTATGATATGATCGAATGCAAATGCATGTTCCACAGGTTGCAAGAAAGACACAAAGATTATTTCATCCCCATATGTCTTTTATGCACAGAGAATATTGAGATTCTTGAAAATCAGGTTGGCAGAATTCACCCGGCTGCCATTTTTTCCCCGAGCTGCACTTTACTTGGAGGAAAGATACCTTGCGTTGCTCATGGTGATGAACAGAAAGTTTCCATTAACTTTTATTCAACCCAGATATTCATCCGCGTATGACTTTAATTAATTCTATTCTCAGGTTGTGAAGTAATTTGATTATATGGGCAAGAGGGAGTGCAGGGATCCGTATCTGTTCCCCATCTTAGGTTAAGCACTTAGGCTCCACTGAATTCATTCATTACACCAAAAGCATGGGTACATTAAAGATCATTTTGTTAATAATTGTGCAATTAAATAATCTCATGTGACTTCGATATAATTGAAAAAAAATAAAAACTGCTGCAACATCAAAGTAGCACCCCTGTCAGGCTGAACTGGCTCGAGGCTAAATTGTAAATAGGAAAGTCTTGTCTGTGGTCCGGACCCACGAGCGGGTTCTCGTACCTGAATGCGCGCACGTTTGCTTGAAGGGATTCTTTAATGTAATCAGAAACTGCGATGTGACTGGCAAATGCCAGAGCGGTGCAGAAATGAAGGCAGCGGCAGTTATCATCAACAGGAGCAGGCTTATTAAGCGTTAGAGAGGAGGAGACAAATAGGGCACTTTAGATGGTGACGTCAGGCTAATGTATACCTTCTGAGATTAGCGCAGCTATGGGGGGTGTGGAAATAGCTCGCCATCTGTAAGAAATAATATTTGCTTTTGGGCATTTCAGTAAGTCTCTATGGGGGAGTGGGGTGGTATATGGTGTGGTAGGCAGTACAGTGCTTTGGATAACAAGAAGCACAGTGAAAAATTGCTTCTGTTCCCTTCATCTTTATTATGGTTATTGAATTTGGTTCAAAAGGAGCTGACATCAAAGGGTTGCTCAGAGATTCATAATTCGAGAGGTTCAGTGTATTTCATTGTGAACCCAGAAAAGGAATGTCAGAAACAACATTAAAATGAAAGGAATTTTCACATGTGAGAAGCAGGTGTCTCCTGCTGCAGATCCCTGTCACTCCGTAGGTTAGGGGGATTTTTTTTTAAAGAGTTTATCTCCAAAGGAAATACGAAAAGTCACAGGAATCTTATTCACATCTCATGCACTATGCACGAGATGCACTACCAATTAACAGTGGAGTTTAAATTGATAAGAAACAACTAGAAAAAAAAAAGATTTTGTGGCCGGATTGTATTATATTTTTTACATCATGTCGTGGGCCGGAGGGAGAGGAAGGGGCGGCCTGAAAATGGCCCCCGGGCCGGCAGTTTGAGGTCAAAAGCGGTCAAAAGCTGCTTTGGTCAGATGAAGCTACAAGACTGGCCCAACCACCTGTGAATGTTGAGAAATGGACCACGCTATGGATCACTGCCTCGTGTGCTCTCTGCTGCCCAACCCTTCAGCTCAAAAGACCTCAGAGTTCAATGAAAATGCAAAGAACTGTGTGTAGAAATGGGAATATAACCATCATGCTTCGAAGAAACGAAAAGAAGAAGAAAGTAAGATAATTAATAAGGTTATGAATAATGTCAATGTTTGGAGCTATGTAGGGCCGAATGTAGGTTAAGTTATGGAATGTACACTTTAGTTCGGATCCGAAAGTCACGCAAAAACACAAACAAACTAACCAATCGTGGCAGCAGAAGAGCAGCAACTCCCGTGTGGTAAAATGTTTTTGTCAATGGAGTCTGGTGGCTTTGAAGAGAGCAGATAATGGCTTCAGTTCTCTGTCAGAAAGGACTGTTTGATGGCAAGATAAAGCTGTAAAAATATCTGATATACACTTAAACTGATGTTGATTTTTTTTTTAGGTGGTCCTATTTTAGGTGGTTAAAATAGGTTTTGCTGCAGCCCCATCCACAGCAGCACAGACTCCTTCGATAAAGTAATTTTACTCACAGAACACAGGAGTTACTGATCTTCTGCTGTTTGGTTAATTAGTTAATTTGCCTTATTTTGTCACTTTTAGATCCGAACCATATATACAGTCTATGATCCCAACTAACGTGGTGTCCACAGCTGTACATTGCTTAGCTTCCGTGCTGGTAGCATGCTCCTGTCTGCACCGTCATCATGAAGAAACCTACGTCAGGTCATTTTTTAGAAGGACTGTTGGGAAAAACAGCATTTGAACGCCAAAACATACGTATTTTGACCGAAATGTGAATGTTTTTGAACTCATAAGGAACACTGGAAAGCTACAGAATGATACAAAAACCTCAAAAAAGTCCACATTTAATATGAATGAGAATACCTTTTGTGGTGAATGCAGCTGGGAAACCTGAGAAGTTAACTTGACTGAAACAAGAAAGCAATGCCTAATCTATTCCCACGTCTAGTTAACCTAAAGATTATGAGACAAAATGGATACTTCAAGGTGGAGTAAAGCAGGTAATTATATCCTTACATCCCTTTGAAAACCTATTAGGTCTATACTGTACCTCTGGAGATCTCTGGTATGTTCTAGTTGGCTGCTTGACTTTGATCTTCAAAGCTGACCTCCCTTCTCTCCTGATTGATGGATAGGCCCACCATTGATGCCTGCATATCCATCAAGGAAAGCCACCCGTGATGAATGAATATGTCCTTTATCAGCCGTGCATCACCTCATGAAGTATTGTCCTTTTTCACCCAACGCATTCATCCTTCAGCCAAAGATTGATTAACTGTGGACGTGATTCAGTCAGCAATTATGACCTCATCGCTAATCAATCTATCTCTCGCCAACCCTGCTTACAGTTTGGCCCGCGCACTCACGTGCACACACACACACACACACACACACACTTACACACATCGAGACAATTGTGTCAGTTATCAGCAGGCGCTTTTTCTTAGTCTCTGGGATCATGGGAAAGTTTTTTTGCCACAGTAATGGTGTCACTCTGGGGACGGCAGTATCGGTCGGTGGTCGGTCTGTCGGTCCAGAGTGAAAATATCTTAACGGCTATTGGATGGATAACCATGAAACTGAGTACACGTAATCATGGGCCAGAGAAGATTATCAACAAGATGTGTTGTCTAAAATGCAACATACTTTCACAGCCATAGCTGGAATAAATGCAGATATTTTTGAAGGTCTTTGATTAGAGACACTGGGCGGCTGTGGCTCAGTAGGTAGAGCGGTCGTCCACTAACCGGAAGGTCGGCGGTTCGATCCCCGGCCCCCTGCAGTCTACATGTCGAAGTATCCTTGGGCAAGATACTG
>JAOVVB010232676.1:0-10352 GCA_028570985.1 Heterobranchus longifilis
ATGTAGCTGTATCCAGGAGGACTAGCTTCATTTAGAGCTACATACTCGTCCTGTTTAATCCAGGTTTCTGTTAAACATAATATATCAAACTCCTGGTCTGTGATAGTTTCATTAACAATAACTGCTTTAGTTGCGAGAGATCTGATATTTAACAGACCTAGCTTCAGATCAGAGGTGCTGGCTGTGTAGTCAGTGTGTTTAGAAAATTACTAAAACAGACTTTGAGTCTTTCTATATTTTTGCTTAGCTCGGGGAACAGACACAGTCTCAATATAGTGAACCCTGAGTGATGACTCTATGCAGCTAGCAGACGGTTGGTTTAGCCTGTCTGTCTGCTCCTTGGCCTGGGCTCTGGATTGTCATGGATTAACTAGGCCTTTTTTGAGACTATGCGCTATACTACAGGAAATGAGAGCAGCACCTACCCGAGTGGGATAGATACCGTCCCACCCTAATAGGCCAGCTTTGCCCTCAAAGGTCTTCCAATTGTGTCTTCACCTTGTGATAGCAGGTTGTTTAATGCTTTAAATGAATGAAGAGGCCAAACATTAGAACCACCTCTTAATATGGTGCACTACAGTATGATTAGATTTTTTCTTTTTTTGTAAAGCTGAATCTGAGAAACACAAAGAATTCCAAATGTATTGGTACTGTAAAGCACCTGTGCAAATGGCAATAAACTTGTTCTTGTGACTATGTGGAATGCTTTACACTGACTTACCATATACTCCGAATGAGATGCCCATCATCTTTCCCAAGGTTCTTTTGTCAGAGTTTGCAGTCTGCTGACATCACGTAAAAAGAATAATTTCACTGTTGATCTCAGTGTGGCAGCAATACCATTGCATTTCTTCCTCTGGTACCTACGGACATTTTCATTTGCTTGTTTTGTCCACTTACTTCTTGAAAATCCAAAAACCTCCTCTGCCAATCGCTGCAGCCTGTTCTTCTTCAGGATTTTGCTGGTGACTATTCCTTGTCAATTAGTGTCCTTAATGTCAAAATGTCCTTGTGCAATTACTTGTCTGTCATGCTCTCTCTTCGATTGTGCATACTTGGTACGTACTACCTCAGCTACTGCCATATGGAACAACAGGGTTCTCCTTAGAGATGTTCCTGAGGTTTGCTGAACCAACTTGTTGACTTTGGATCTTGGAGATAGATTGTGGTTTTTCAACCGTTGGAGGTGCTTTCTGTATTTTTCCACTCTCTGTTTGACTTTCCTCAACTGATTCTGTAGTTTTTGCAACTCTCTTTTTTTATTTTGCTTTGACAGCCCTCCTTTTCCTTCTCCCAAGAGCACATTGTCTAAAGGAAACATAAACATTATTCCCATCCATCAACTGTAACCATATAATTGTACGGACACAGTTCCATTACCTTTCTTTACATAAAAATGTCCTTATGATCAGTACTTATTTTAACTTTCATTCCTTAACAACCTAAACTTCTTTTCTGACCTTGAAGTCCCTGTTTGTGAGCTGACTTTTGATTCTGGTCTGACTGGAGAATCAGGGCTGACTGGAGGGGTGTTTAATCCTTCAAGTACCTTTTCCCTGGCCTTACTCCTCTTATGAGCCTCTCTCTCCACTTTTTTCGCTGCTCTCTAACACGGCAGTCTTTTTGCATTTTCTTCTTCCCTGTTTCTACATCTTTTCTCCACTTCTCTCTCTCTCTCTCTCTCTCTTTCTCTAAGCATTTCTGTCTCCTCTGTTCAATAGCATCATGTCCGACACGGTAGCGCCTCTGCTTTCCAGCAGCACTTAGTGTTGTGCCAGAACTCTGTAAAAATCAATTAAATAAATAAAATAATTATTGAAACCTATTTGAATTAATTTAAACAGTTAAGTAAATTTTGAGTTAATAATCCCAGCCAGGTAACTGTTGCAACTTTAACATGCTCATGATAGCTGGTGAAAACAGAAGCGAAAAAAAAAGCCAAATTATATTTAATAAACAGTAATAAATTTAAAACATATAGATCATGCTAACATGATTACATATATGATTTTACTAATCATACTAAGGGCAAAAATACATTGCCCTTTCTAAATGAACTCAGTGAAATGCAACCATGTCATTGTAGTACAACCCTGTTACTCTAATTTCAGAAACAGGGTTGCAAGTAACAGGGTTGCAAATCAATGCTAATTTTAGCTTTTTCTCTGGAATGGATGCTAGCTGTGGAATATAGCCTTACTGTTACAAACTTAGGTATATAAATAAATAAATCTTTAAAAAAAAAATTGCCCTAATCTGATTAACAGAGTTGCATTGGTTAGAGTGACACACTCACTTAAGGTTGAAAAGGTTGGAAAAATATGAGAGAGACCTTTGGTCTACCCATTTAGTATTCATTGGGAGCGTGTTAGCAAGTGGCTTGATGATGTTAATTTCTATGTCTCATGTGACTTAGTTTTTTTTTTTCTCTTACTCTGCCAGGCTAAATGGGTTTGGTAACAGGATTGCACGCATGTTGTAACTTTAGGGCAACTTTAGGGCATAATTAAATTTATTTAAAATTTGTTGATCATTAAAAAATTGTTATTGCAACAAAATCATACCAAAAAATCAGATGTAAAACTTATTTTAACTGTTATATTTCAAATGCAAGTTGGATATTAGGAAGTTGCATTAGCTTTAGCATTTGGCTTGCAACTTATCCCAGAAACACACACAGGACCATAGTGGATCACACAGGATTTCCTCATTGCACACACAGGAAGGCCTATCTTACACAGGAGTGAGGTGGCCCAGAGGGGCAAAGCATCTCTCCTCTGTGTGAGTGCACTCTCTCCTTTTTTGTGTCTACTTCATTCCTAAGTGTGACTGCTCCATTCCTGTGTCTGACTACTCCACCTGTGTTTATTTATCATTTCCTTGGTCTTTTTAGTCATATTTTACAAAAACAATTGTGTTTTTAAAGCAAAATGATGTTTACACCCAGCTGTCCAAAACATTGTAAAATGTTCTACAATATATAGCAGATATTTATTCACTAAGAGCTGTGATGATGAGTGGTGCTGCATTTTTACCATTGTCATTGTACCGAGGACAAAAGAATGGACAGAGTTTTATCTTAGAAAAAGACTGATCAGTGAAAGAATAGATATGAGAGCTGGCGTTCACATCATAAAAGGAGACCAGACCCTCTTCATAATCCACAAACACCCCCACCTTCTGCACTTTCTTTCTCAGTGTAAGGGGGACAACGGGATCATCAAGAGCCCTGTACCTATTCTCATTCCTCAGTTCGACCATCCAGAATCCATTTAGAGGTTTCCACGGAATCCACTCTTTTCTGTAAATGTTTTCCCTCACAACTCCTAATGTCCACTCAGTTTTCCCTCTGACCTCCACCTCATAATAAAATCTTCCGGAGAAGAACCTCTGCTTTCCTAGAACACAGGGATAATAAGTATATCTCTGTGGAGTGTCAGAGAGATTCTCCTGCTCTATATCTTCATATGTCACTGTTTTTTCATTAGCAGACACTCTGAGTCGAGGATAAGCTGTATCAGGATCCAGAGTCACATCCACTGAGAAAAACACAGACAATTTTCACCGATTACTGTAGTTTCTACAGAGACGTGTGTGTGTGTGTGTGTGTGTGTGTTAGAGAAAGAGAGAGAGAGAGAGAGAGAGAGAGAGAGAGAAAGAAAGAATGTAAAAGCTGTGGCAAACACACACACACACACATATACACACAAATGTGTCTTTGAAGAGAGAGAGAATTTTGTTTTAATTAACAAAAAACTTTTATTTACAGTTATTTAGTATTCACTGGGAGCATTTTTGCTAAAACATTAGGAATTAAACGAATAAATAAATAAATAACTGTAATAAATAATTTAAATAAATTAATGTAATATAAGTCTCATTTTCAATTAAAGTGCACAGTGTTCCATTAAAACACCAAACACTCTCAAAGGTATTAAGATTCTCAGTTTTCTTATAAATAGAGGTAATCGATTAAAACCCTCGATTCTGTTAATGAGATTGTGACTGCCACCACACTATAATTTCCTTTTTGTTCAATTTTGTTTCTTCGGCTGAGATAAATACCCATTTTTGCTTGGCCCACAATATAGTTTAGCAATTGACTTTTTTCTTTTGTTTTCTGGGTATATTTTACCCCTAAGATGGAAAAAAGTGAGAAAAAAAACTAATTAAAGTTTAACTAATTAAAATCAGTAAATAAGGTATATAAAAGAGTATATAGTGATTGCAATCTGGAGCACTCTGCAAAAGCATGAAAAATAGTCTCTTTCTACGTACAGAAAGGTTTTTCATAAAATTGAGTAGCTCTCTTACAGATACTGATGTCATCTGATAAAATGTCTCTGTTTTCAAAGCGCATGTTCTGTATAAAACGTCTTTGACCAAATTTTATAATTTTTTAACCCTAACCCTAAATTAAAAAAGTTTTTGGAAGGTGCATCCATTTGATTAACATCTTGAAAGCGTGCTCTTTCAAGACTCTAGGAGATCTAAGAGTTTCTGTTTTTTTGTTTTAGGTCTGTATAAGGGTTATATTGTAGGCAAAGGAGGATGGTGATTGGAAATCTGTAATTTCTTTTTGTAGGTTACTTATTGACTGATTTAAAATCTTTGTGACATTGAGAGCGTGCTGTTGACATAACTATTTGATTTGGATTTTACCAAAATCCCACCATTGTTGCAATGTTCTCAGATTTCTCCTCCTTAAAATCTTTCCTTAAAAACATAAAATGATCTCTAAAAGCTTGATTCTCTAATAAGTTTGTATTAAAAATCCAGTATGCGCTCTTTGGTTTAACGTTATTAAATTTTGCTCTACATAAAATCAGGCTGTGATCAGAAAAACCGACAGGGATAATGTGACAACTTTTAATGATGTTCAGCTGGTGTTTAACTATTATTTCTAAAAGTTGTCTACGATAGGGCATATATGGCTCTTTATGGTTACGGTCAATGTCTGCAATCGTGCAGTTAAAATCCCCAGCCACAAATTAAAAATCTTCCAAATTGCAGGTTTCTAAAACCTTCACAGCTTGTCTAAAAAAGTCAGTCAGTGAAGTCAGTGAAGTTTTCGAATTGTGCACTAACTTTTAGTAATGTACCCTTTATCACTTCATCTATATTATAAGATATTGGGGTAAAACTTTTGGAGAATAAGACTGCCACCCCTCCGCTAGTGGAGGTGAGGTGATTTAAAACCGATGTTCCGCTCCACTCGTATCCCCAATCTGTTGCAATTCTGTTATCGCTGTGTGTTTCTTGTAATGAAAAAAATACATCTATTTTTTTCTGTTTTTTCATCTCAAAAAGTACAGTTCTCTTTTTTCTCTTGCACCATGTATGTTTAGGGAGGCCACACAAATCTCCCCCATAATTAAGCAAAAGATAGAATAAAACAGTACAAAATCAGTCATTTGTACAGGTAAAAAAAGGCTAAAGCATTTCAATTTCCCCCAACACAGAATATAACATGGTTATAATTTTTCTAGCTCTGTAAATTTCAGGTTTATCAATTTCATTCATTGATTGTTTAAAAGTATATAGTAGTCTTTTTGCATCTGTTAAATAGTCCAGTATGTTGACTTTCTTCCAGTTTTTTGTTCCAGTTTTTTGTCAGCGCTGTTTTCTTTTCACACAGCCAACTTTTTTTTATTGTTTCTTTATCCCATGCTTGTTTTCTGTTTTTCTTTTTATTGGTGTTTTGAAACAGGCTTGTTCAGTTTCCATTACCAGTTTCATTATCTTCTTCCACCAATGTGTCTTTGTCACTTATGATGCTGTCCTGTGTGTTGGACACTGAGTCCGTGAGATCAGTCTCTGCACTTGTGTATTGGTCAAGTCATGACTTGAGACTTCACAGTACTCACCCATTAGACAGGGTCACCTTTTTGGATGGTGTTGACCGGGGAAGTACGCTGTAGTGAGACCCTGCTATGTTTATGCTGTTTATTACCAGCTCTGTCGCCTTTTCTATTGTGCTTAGGAAAAACACCACTGCGCTGTTCATCCTGGACGTCATCCTAAAACATGCCGAAACCTCTGATTCACAGAGGTTTGGTGAGCTCCATGCACAATGTTAAATTAATTAGAAAGTTTTTCCCCTTTTTAAGAAAAGGTAAGAAAAAGTCAATAAAGTAACGTTTGAGACACGCTCGCACTCATGCTCAAACGCGCTCCACCCACTCACTCCCAGCATGCACTCAGAGAGAGAGAGAGAGAGAGAGAGAGAGAGAGAAAACAGAAGAAACTGATGAGAATAAAAAGGTAAAATTGTTCTTACCTGAAAACCTTTTCTTCCTTATAAAGTCTAATGAACATATATGATTGCAAAAGTAAACAGTAAAATTTAATTAAAATGGGTATGCATACTTCTATCTAAAATACAAGATAAAATATAAGCAAATTGTGTAATCTGTCTTTTTGTGCTTAAACTTTTTTGGCTTAAACCAAATTTTTCAAAGATTTAAAATTGTCTTTAATTTCATTTCAAAAGCCTCCTTCCAGTTTAAAAATGTAAATAGTTGACCCCAGCCATTGTGTTGTAGCATTAATTTAAATAATCACGAAAAGGAACTGTGATTTCTGCCCTGATCTGCCCTGACCTTCACCCCAAATAGTCCAACAACCTCATACTTTTGTGGTTATATTTGATCAGGGTGTTATAATCTGTTAAGTTTACTCCAATGAATCAGTCAGTATGAGACAAAAAGAAGTTAATTCTTACCTGCTTTTTGCTTCTGCTTTTGTAGCTTTGAGACTAAAATAGATAATTAAAAAAAATACATATTTACAATACAGCATTTAGTGTAAATCACAATGCACACTTAGTTTGCAATGTGTAATTTATAGTTAACAAACCATAGCTTATTACAATGCGCACTTATTGTGCTACCCTCAAAATACTTGTGCAGCTTGAATGTCTCAAAAGACATTAAACAATGAAAAGACAATAAAAATAGTACTGACAAGTGAAAAGAAAAAGTAAATAACCTGTGCCTTACTAATAAGTCCACATATAATGACCATGAGACTATGTCATCTAAATAAATGCCCAAGTATTTGTATGATTCTACTTACTTACATATTTCACAGTGAATGAAGATTGTTAGAAAACCCTTTGCTCGTCCAAAAATAATTTCTACTGTCTCATTTGGTATACATATTAAGTTTTTTTTTTTTTAAATAAGATCAATTAATAAGGGTGTCCATCTCATCCAGAAACTTTTCAGGTCTAGTTTCCCGATCCATTAGGTATACCAGACACATATCCTCAAACTATATAATAATTAATTGATTTGAGGTAGATGTAGTACAACAATTGGTGTAGGGTGAAAATTAGAGGACAACTAACACATCCAATTCTCAAGTAGCAGCAAATTTCATATTATGTCCACAAATTACAACATTCTGATGTGCAGGGTGAATTTTGATACTCTCCCAAATCTTACCAGATAACTTTTCTTTAGTGACTCGGTTCTTTGAATCTCATTCATCAAAATGAACGAATCTTTTTTTGAGTCATTTAGTTCATTTCGTTCTTTTAATCAGAAATAAAATAAAATGTTGCATTTTCAATAAAAGACCCCCAATATGTCTACATACACAAATTTTGGTTATAGTTCCAGTAATGAAACTATTACAAGCAGCTAAGGACATATTATAATAAACAGAATGAGTAGCTCTCCTCTCATATCTTCCAGTCTGAGTCGTTCGTTCTTTTGAATCTATTGCACTGCACAGTGTCTATGGGAGTCACGTGACAAAAGAACGAACGATTCGGGACTTGAAGACTCACTTGAAGAGTACAGCCAATTGGACTTCTTTGGACTACTCAGGTTCTTTACCTTGATCTGAAGAAGACCCTATCTTAGCCCTATGATTTTGTTATGTGCTCTAATACATCTGATCCAAGTAAATAGCAAATTCAATACAATGTTAACAGTAACCCAAAGTGTATTAAACAATAAATAAACAAAAGAGGTGCACCAAAACCAACAAAACAAATAATATATTTGCAAAATACATACAAATAGCGATGGTGAGTAAGTGTATGGAATGATTGTCCAATGTCCGGGTTATTTATGAACGTTGTGGAGTGTGAGTTGGGAGAGCTAACCGGAAGTGTTGTGAATAAGCCAGGAGCACGATCTGGGAGCAGAAGCGAAGTGGTGAAGCAGATCGGGGGGTGATAATCCAACTGGAAAGGTTATCCGCCAACAACTTACTTCACTATAGCTTTCGACTCCGAGTTCATGAACATAAAACAGCAGCGCGCTGTAACTCCTAATCCTCTCCTCATCGAGCTTCTCCTTGGGTGTCCTTTTAACAGGATCCTTCAACCCCGTTACGTCATTAGGATGACCTTGCGCCGCGGTTGCGCACTCTCGCGAGACTTCATCACTGAACCAAAACACCAAGTCTTTGGGACACATAAACCTTACCGGGAGTGATTTATAAGGCACAGCTGTTTTCTTTAATTTAAAAAATCTGCTTAAACAAAGCCTATATAAAAAAAGAAAAAAAGAAAAAAACGTATGTGGCTGCGCAGCCAGACGACTTTTGAAGGGCAGAGGAGAGAGGGTAAGTCTTTTACCAAACCAGTTCGCCCAATAGCATGGGTGCCTCGTTCTGCCTGGAAGTGCGGAATCTGGCCAGTTTGGCTTTCCGACTTTTGGTGTATGGTGGTCGTTTTCTCCGCTGTGGTTCTGTGGCTGTTAAGTAAAGTGTAGTTTGCTGGGTCGGGTGTGAGTAGTTGGTGAATAGGCCGGTGGCTCCACTCGAGTTTTCCTTACCGAGGATGTTGTGCCTCCGGCAGACCTCACATGAATTGACGAACTGCCACACGACCTTGCAAGCAGAGGGCCACCAGGCATCATTAAGTACATGTACAAGGGTTTTTATTCTCCCCCTGTGTCTGTCTGATGGGAGCTCATGATAGTACTGCAAGAGCTTGTTGAGTAATGATTGTGGGACCACCAGCTGGAATCTTCCTCCTCGCCTCACAGGAACACTTCTATATAACACCCCCCTGATGGTGTTCAAAGGTGATCCCTTGGTCCCGTGAGTCTTTGGGGTCCCCTCCAGTGGCCAGTTGTGCTATCTAGCTGTCTTCCTGCTGGGCTTGTGATATCTTGCACCGGTCGCCGAGCAGGACGGAGGGAAACTTGGTGGTAGGTTGTGAAAAGCCTAACTGCGAATTTTTGTGAATAAGTCGGGAGCATGATCCTGGAGCAGGAACGAAGTGGTGATTCTCGCGAGACTTCATTACCAAACCAAAACACCAAGTCTTTGGGACACATAAACCTTACCGGGAGCAATTTATAAGGCACAGCAGTTTTTTTTTTATTTCAAAAAATCTGCTTATACAAAGCCTACATAAAAAAAACCTTTTATGTGGCTGCGCTACACAGTAACTAGATGATTTAAGCTATCAATGTTAATAAAGAAAAAATATATAATATTACCTTTCTTGTGATAGATAACCCCCATCAATATAATTCCAAGACCAATAAGACCTGCTGTAATTGAAATGCCAACAACCCACTTCCAAACATTAAAGATGTTCCCTAAAATGAAACCAAGATTACAAATCTGTTACAAATATTTTGGGGAAGAATCTTTGATTAAGGCAAACCATATTCTTGCAGAAAGAACAAATTTACACCCCTCAAAAAATGAATAAATACTTTAACAACCAAACATCCGATTTAGGTTTAGGATTGGGATTAGGATTTATGGGGATTTTTGGCCAACTGGTGTGTGGTTGTTTTTTAGGATTCTTGGCTCTTTACTTTTAGTGAAAGGAATGATTCAATTTATTTAATGCTTCAGATTACCAAGACATTTTGGACAATTTCATGCTCCCAACTTTGTGGGAACATTTTGGGGATTGCCCCTTCCTGTTCCAACTTGACTCCGCACTGGTGCACAAAGCAAGGTCCATACAAACATGGATAAGTGAGTTTGGTGTGGAAGAACTTGACTGGCCTGGACAGAATCCTCACCTCAACCAGAAAGAACACCTATGGAATGAATTAGAGTGGAGACTGCGAGCCAGGCCTTCTCGCCCAACATCAGTGTTTGACTTCACAAATGCGCTTCAGGAAAAATTGTCAAAGATTTCCATGAACACAATCCTAAATATTGTGGAAAGCCTTCCCAAAAGAGTTGAAGCTGTTATAAGTTGCAGAGGGTGGGCCAACATTATATTAAACCCTATGGATTAAAAATGGGATGTTATTCAGTATATGCATTTGAAGGCAGATAAGAAAATATACCTGGCACCTGCTCACAGTGCCAAAACCACTGGTAAATGGTTTACTGACCATGGTATTACTGTGCTCAATTGGCCT
>JAOVVB010232677.1:0-10352 GCA_028570985.1 Heterobranchus longifilis
AGCTTCATGGAATATTGTGTGATTACGTGGTACATGTCGACCCTTTCTGGCTGTTGTTTGTCTTGATGTTCATGGTCGTAGTAACTGCAGCGCTCTAAGAGCTGTGAGTGTTTTGTTGCACCATTTTTTCCTTCTTTTGATAGTTGAGAGTGTAGATATAAGAAACGTGGGAGGAGAGGAGAGTCCGGCATGCAACAAAGTTTGTTTTGCTATTAAGTGCTTCCCTCAGATCCCCTAACATGCATCCATGACTTGATTACCATTTTATTGCAAAATATAGTTTTTGTATTAATCCAAAGGGTTGACCTAATCTCCACAGCATAGTTAGAATTTGCAGAATATAGCAAATTTCAAAGTCTTGGAATGTTACACCGATCAAAATCTGTTCAAAATCACATACCAACATACTATTCATACTAAGGATGACGCAACATTTAGTATGTAGTGCGTTCCAACTGCATAGTCTGAGGATTTTGTGTGAGTGAGAAATGCCTGGATGTATACGAGATTAGCAATAATTTCTGAGTATGAGACGTGAGCTGACTGGACATACTCAACTCTCCCAAAATGCATTGCGGCTCTTCGGACTGTCCAATGGCGAACGGCAAGGCAGATAATTTAAATAAGTAACCGGTTGGATAAAGTAATTATGAATGATGATCTGAGGTGTAAGAAGACGATCTTTCAGTAAGCATGATTTAGGTTACCAAGACTTAAACTGACAAACAGGATGGCAAACACAGCCTCTTCTTTCCTCTAAATGACCACAATAGAAACATGATGATATACTCTGAGGTGTCCTTATATAAGTAATAATAGATGAGATGGAGGTGATGATACACTGACAATAGTGTCCCGGTATCCTTTTTCTCCAAACACCACAGAGTACATTATTACTGTTGCAAAGTTCCACACATTAAAAAAACTGCCTACTTCACAGCTGTTACACATAAGTGTGACATATGTAAGCATTTAGCTGTGACACACACTTGGTCACACACTATAAATCTGTTGTGGGGACAACTATCCATGATGATATCTCAGACATCTGTGTGTTTGGCCCGTGGGCCTGGACGGTGTTGGTGTGTAATATTGAAATCATTATCATTACCAGTGCTGTTCGGTAGGATCACAGGAGCAGGACTGGTCATTTCTTCCAGTTTGTCTCCATATTCTTCCACTTTTTCACCTTCTTCCTCCATCTCTTCTTCATGGAGGTCACGGCTGAGGGATATCGCTCCGTCACCTGGCTCATATTTATTCTCCCTCACTGCGGTTGTCCCATCTGGATCCACAGACTTTACAATTAACTTGTATTCCAAACCTGTAATGATAAACACATGATCCTTTAAGTGTCTTGTAAGTGTGTAGTGGATTCTTGGTGAGGCGTCCCGCTTAATGGCGGTCTCGTGTTTGTGAATGGCCCCACTGTTGCTGGCACCATGGTGTGTGTTCCTCTGAGAGAACATAACAGATGGCAAAACACACACGGGTGCCATGCTGCTGCCACGAGGAGCTCTGCAACACACAACCACACACAAACACACACACACACACACACACACACACACACACACACAATATGTAGGCCTATCTAGAGGCACACATATATTCACTGTTGGATAAATGTACAGAAAAGTACAAGCACTCACAGAGGGTTCAAAATGTACAAGTGACTAACTTCACACTCCCACGCACGCACGCACGCACGCAAGCACGCAAGCACGCAAGCACGCACGCAAGCACGCAAGCACGCATGCAAGCATGCATGCACGCATGCAGTCTTACCACACTTTTCTACCACCTCCTGGGTGACTAGTGTCTTCACTTCTTCAGCCTTGACACAGAGAATGACAAGATTCAAAGTTCATTCAGTTATTAACTGTTTTTTTAAAAACTCTGTAAATATCTATACTGTATATTTTAAATGTGTGTGTATTTGTGTGTGATTGTGATAAACACGTACTGAGAGTCCAGGCTCCCCCTTCTCCCCTTTTCCTCCTTCAATGCCCGATGTACCCTTCAGGAAAAACACATTTACAAATGCATGAGATTCATATCAACACATCAGTATTTCTATAAAGCATTTTATTTGAATAAAACCACTATAAAGGGTATAGAGTCCCACACACTTCCCCGAGCTAACACCCAGCACCGGTAACCATTGATTAATACCACATTCATGTCATAATGTAAATCCAGAGTCAGAAATCATTCACGCCACACTTCTAGTTTTATTAAAAAAGTAGTATTTATGGTGAATTTTTGATGCCTACAATATCTCACACTCAACAAAAACACCACAAGTGTCAACAAAGTGGTGCAAAAGTGGCGCTGAAGGTTTGATATGTTAATAAAATCTAAAACTAACACTAGACTAAGTTTGTCAGCCCAGTTTGGGCTTCAAATAAATAAACACATAAATGTGTATTTTGGATGTTTTCTTTCCACTAGTCTGAAAGAAGACATGTTATCGAAGCAAAATAGCCCCAAGGACTGTTATGCTGCTGTACCCTGCCTTGTCAAACTTTAATAAATGAAACTGAAAACAATTAAATGCATCTATGTTTAACATATTATAATGAACATACTACACTACAGATATATGCAATATATCAAACAGAAACAAATGTAGGATACAGTTACATGTATCTGCATGAACAACAAATGTGTGAGTTTCACCAGTTGGCATAATTTCAAAGCTCATTGTTGTTTTATCTTCATAATTGTTTTACCTTTGTTAAAATAATTAGGTGCACAAATGTTCGAGTACAGTAGAGAATGAGAATTATAAGTTTGTTCAGAGAAGTGTGTGTGCGTGTGTGTGTGTGTGTGTGTGTGTGTGTGTGTGTGTGTGTGCGTGCGTGCGTGTGTGTGTGACTCTCACACTCTGTCCTCTGAGTCCTGGAATCCCGGGTGCTCCCCTCTGACATGGTTTCGCTCTGCCCCTCCTGCCCCTGTCGCCCTGTTTGACAAAAATCAACACAGAGAAAACACATTGTGAGTTTTGAAAATCTTTCATACAAAACCCTCTGTGCTAACAAGTAAAACAACAACCTTGCAGCACATTTACTTCTGAGCAGCATGAAAGTCCAATTAGGTACATCCTTGGAATATCCTCATTAGAGGGTCCCAGCCTCTCTGCCGACACTGAACGTCTGGTAATTGTAGCTGAAGGGAGCTAATTGAGTAAGATATTACTTGAAAGCTGCAGACGGAAATAGGCCTCTGTGTCTATGTGTGTGTGTGTGTGTGTGTGTGTGTGTGAAGGACATGTCTGTGCTGAATCCACTGCTGCAGTATAAAGAGCGCATGCTGCCAGTCAGACACGGTGATGACTGTAATCACGCTCAGCTCATCCTTCTCTTCTTTGTGTTCTGTCTTTTCTTGTAAGTTTCTTTAAAGACAGTCTGTGGTGGAATATAACCAAGTACATATACTCAAGTACTGTACTTACAATTTGCTAACAAGCATCAGGCCAATACTGAAGTCTTCAAAAACTCTTCAAACCACAACAAAACACTTCATACGTGTCTCAAAATAAAATCGTTACACCAAACACGTCAACAATTCTCACTCACAGAAAACAGTGTCACTTATAACACGCTGCCCTAAAAACACTGACGACAGAGAACATTACATCATTGATGAACTTTTATCTTTGAAGTTTGAATCATTTTCCACATAAATCAGTATTTCATTATAGAATAAGAATAACACGTTTCACTGTATTGACTGTACTAAAGTATATGTAACAACAGAAATGCAGCAATTTGCTTTATTATTTTCTGTATCTTTGCACATAGTAATTTACATGTGAAAAATAAAAAGTTGAAAAATGTTTTACCCCCTGCAATGATACAGTACTGTGAGGGTTTTAGTCCTCTCTCTCTCTCTCTCTCTCTCTCTCTCTCTCTCTCTCTCATTTGTTCTCATTTGTTCTCATCAACATCAAATCATACTGTATAGTAAGATAATATATACTTTATTGATCCCACAATGGGGAAGTTACACACTACTGTATGTGTTTTATTTATTTCATTTTATTATAAATATTCTGCTAAGATTTTCTATATGTTTCAATATGGTTACTGCAGAAATGCAGGACATTTGCCACCATTGTGTTTTGAACAGTTTTGAAAACAGTGTGTTAGCATTTGAAAAATGTGCTGCAGATATAAAGAGTTCATGGATTTTGGAAAATTAGGTGATTGAATGCATTTTGTGTGAAATTGTTTGGACCAATGCATGTTAGCAACGGTTAGCAATCCAAAAAAAACTGTAAAACACATAATTTCACTAATCTTCACTGCAAATATGCATGCATTTTCATGTCAACCTCTTCCACGTAATTAAAAGTATTTGAAAAACAATCAAGCCTTGTCAAAGGTGCAAAGGACAATCTTACAAAGTCATATATCTATATGCCAAAATGCTTTCCGTGAACAAGGTCTATTGCAGAGACTCATTAGAGGTTCCCAGCCTCTCTGTCGACGCTGGACGTCTCGTAATTGTAGCTGAAGGGAGCTAATTGAGGGAGATATTACTTGAAAGCTGCAGACGGAAATAGGCCTCTGTGTGTGTGTGTCTGTGTGTGTTAATTCAGCATCGTCTCCAGAAATCATGACCCGGTGACTCATGATAATCCGCAGACCATGTTGTGAGCAGTTTCATATAGGAACTATTTTCTTTCTACCGAACTACACCCGCCAACCGTATCACCGCGCAGAAGGAAACTGATACTGATAAGAAACTCTGAGGTGTAATTTCCACTCGGGACATTTTTCAGCACACTAAAGTATTATCAATGCAGCACAAAAGATATAAGTCAGTATCATATTAGCCAAACACTGAGGAATACCGTACCTTAGGCCCTGTGTCCCCACGCAGTCCTGGGGGTGCTGGTGGCCCCTCATCTCCATCCCTTCCTGGATTCCCTGCTGACCCCTTAAACCCCGGGAACCCTGAGAAACCTGCAGCACCCTGCATGGAAGATAAAAACACATTATTCTGTTCTTTTTCCTGGAAATCTAACAACATACAACTGTGACAAACACGTAATCAGTGGTAGTTGAATAACGACCAGTGATATCAATTTACTAACCTTCTCTCCTTTCACTCCTGGAGCACCATCAGCACCATTGGTGCCTCCTTGTCCCTTATCGCCCTAAAGTGAGATCACATGACAACAACAGTGACTTTGTAGATGTTTGGGGAAGAGAGGAAGAGAAATATGTGCACATTGAATGTTTACCTTGCGCCCTGTGAGTCCATTCAGCCCAGGTATACCAGGGGTGCCGTGTAACCCCATATCTCCCTGTTTTGCAAAGATAAAGTTATCGAGATGACTGACAGGGTTTCTTTACATAAACATATAGATAGCATATATCTCTGTTTTGGTCTAAGATGCTAATTCAGTCCTAACCTTTTCTCCATCCAGGCCTGGGCTCCCAATGTGTCCAGGTAAACCTCTGAAACCCTGTAACAGCAGTATGTACAGTGTTGACTGGCTTTTAATTATATATGATTGTAATTTTATGTATGTGCAATTGGTGCTTATTATGTAATGTGTATGTATTTATGGGAGGACCCCAGGAAGGTTTGCTGATGGGGATTCTTTAAATAAACAAAAAATAAACATAAACACATGCCTCTGCAAATGACCCCCCCCCCCAGAGGACAAAATGTTTTTAATTGAATTGGGACAACTGTGAGAAATAATAACTGCCTCCACCTTCTCTCCCTTCTCCCCTTTGTCTCCTGGTAAACCTGATTCTCCTGGATCCCCCTGTGGAAACAAACAAAACAAAAATGATGGCGAATCTCTAAGAATTCAAAGCATCACACTTGGTTATATATTGATTTTCAATGTACCTGATCGCCCTTCTGGCCCATCAGTCCTATGTCTCCTTTGTCCCCCTTGGCCCCATCCACTCCGTGATCCCCATTTCGACCCTTAAATCACATCATCATTATTACTCATTCATTGAATTTACATTTAACAATCACTGTATGTCTGTACTGTAGCTCTACCATCACTCCATTGAGTCCCGGCTCTCCTGGATCTCCCTGTAGGAAAAGAAGATCATTTCACACATTACTAAACATAGAAGTGTTGAATGGTTAAACTAATGTTGCTGCATTATCAAAAAGATATTAAAATTAAGCCTTATTTACCTTCTGGCCGACTGGTCCTCGTGCTCCAAAACGCCCCAATGCCCCCTTAGTGCCTGCATCACCCTTTATGCCCTTTCAAAAACAATTTAAAATACATTAGGATTGTTTTTGCAGTCCCATTTATTATAAATAAAAGAATATAAGAAGATAGATAGAAGATAATTGTCTATCAGAGACTGAATCATGGCCGGTATAACATCACTATTGTGAATTGCTATATTCACGCTCTGAATGTCTTGTGGAAAGTTTTCTTCTTCTTTGTGTTTTTCAGATGTTTACATCAGGGTTTAATACCTTGACTCCAGGAGGACCGTCCTCGCCCTTTTCTCCTTTATCGCCATCAAAACCTGGTGGGCCTCGCTCCCCCTGAAACAAAACATCTGCTCAATTCTTCATCGGTCTTTTTATGTGTTTAATTTATGTGTGCTTTGATATGTTTGCATATTTATAGTAGGGCTGCAGGAAAATATCTAATTGCGATTATTTTGACTGATATTGCAACTGCGATATGAGTCACGATATTGGAGGGAATGATGATATTTGCATCATTACTCTCATCATAAAATGATCATGGTGGGATTTTTTGGGAGGATCTGTACCAAACAAAGATGTTTTGTTTAGTCTGTAGAATATGACTTGTAGGCCAGGACATCTCTGCAGCAGCACCATTCTTCATTCAGAATGATGTTTTCACACATATTTTGCCTTTAACAAATATTGCGCCTCTTGTGATTTGAATATTGCACAAGTCCATATTGTGATTTCGATAAACTTTTGATTAATTGTGCAGCCCTAATCACTATCTTATTCCAATTAATCGTGCAGTCCTGATTCAGTAGGTCAGTATTTGGTGGGGGAGTTTGGGGGTGCTCCCACAAGAACATTTTACATTTTGTAATTAAAAGTATGCAATTTCACATCATTCTAGTCCATTATTATTATTATTATTATTATTATTATTATTATTATTATGAGCACTCATCCTAAATATGCAACTCCCCAAAGCAAATGTACATACTGTACCTATTTACCTATCATCCACATTAATTTTTCATTCATCCAGGAGTCAGAGTGCACCATTGCAGTTTGACAATAGTTTCCACTGTTGAAAGTTCAGGAGCAGAGCACATGTTGTGCTTTTGTGCTCCATTGCTTTCCAGATATAGCACAATGTCTTAAACATCAAGCCTTATTCAGCAGCAGTTTATTTAATCAACTCAACTGAGGCTGTGCTCATTTCCATCTCACCCTGCTAACTGAAAACATGTGGTGATACAGAGTGTTGTGGCTCTAATGCCATGTTGCATAAGGATAAATAAATAACCCCAGATGTGTTCTGTATGAAGAAACTGCGGTAGGATGCCCACCGTGCTGCTGCTGCTAACAGCACACTGCAGAAGCTTTGGAAGCAGCTGGCACCAAATGTTGTGATTGGCAGACTTTAGTTCAGACCTGTGCTGGATCTGGCAGCTTTGAACTTCCACATTGTGAAAAATCATCAGAGCTGAAAAATCCAGGACACCTCCAGCTTTGACGGTCTTTGTGAAGGTAATCCACAACAGGTCTACAGCACAGATGAAGCTTACTGCTCGCACCTCATACATCACAGCTGCTCTGTGTATCCTGTGGTGTCTGGCTCAGCATTCTGAAAAACTACCCTGAAGGTGGCTTTCAAAAGCAGGGATGCACCGATCCAATACTGATATCGGGCCGATACTGACTCAAATAACTGGATCTGGTATCGGTGACAATGGGGCCAATCTATTCAATTCACTTCTATGTACTATAGGGCTGTGCCATATCATATAATTTGCAATAAAATAGGGCCGCATGATTCTGGTCAATTTTTTCCACTCAAAACTGAGATCACTATTTTCTCCCCCAGTTCTTAGAGAAACCAATTTTTAAAGAAAAATAATGTTTACTGCAGTCCATATTGTTTTCCTGCAGACAGTACAAGCAATATGATCATCACAACCTTATTTCAATTAATCGTGCAGTCCTGATTCATCCTGTCTTCAGTGTTTTCCTCAAAGTTTGTGGAAGAATTAGGTGCATGTATGTGGTGGAGGGTTTGCGGGTGCTCCTGCTCCCCCAAGAACATTTTACATTTTCCAATTAAAATTATGCAATTTCACATAATTTTGGTCCATTATTATTATGATGAGCACACATTCTAAATATGCAACTCCCCAAAGCAAATATGGCCAAATTGTTGTCCTTCATACATTAGATTGTGTACATGCCTGAATCCAGATCACAATCTTTTAACGATTAATCGTGCAGCCCTACGATAAAACCAGTGATGTGACAAAGTATTCAATAATAATAATAATCCCCCACAAAATAGAATGTGTGCAGAGGCACACACAGTCCGTGCCCTTATAGCAGGCACACACTACACTTTCACTTTCAACATCGTTGGATGGCTGTGAAGTTCACACTACACGCTTTGTCTTGTAATCGGGTGTCTTGCGTTGTTGTGGTTTGCACACTACATGACTGATGGGCGACAGGGGGTCACATATTACAAGATTTTTCACCAGGACGCATCTCCCACAAGTCTGTCTGCTCTCCAAAATACGTTTTGTCATGAAAACACACGCGAGAGGGCTATTCAGGGCTGTACGCATCCTTTTTTAAGTGGTAGCACTGGTGCTAGCAAGCAAAAACATTCAGTATCACAAAAGTGAGTATGGTAAAAAACGTAATTTATGTAATAGAACAAAATGTTAAAATCTCTGATGCTTGTGTTAACCACAGACCTTACTTCAGACGTCTAAACAAAAACACATTCAAAAAACACATTGACTTTGAGACAAGGGAACAGGAAGTGCTAAAATGCGAACTCATTTCCACATTTTGAAACTACAAACTGATGCGGCATCAGTGAAAGACTGCGACATATCATGAAAAACACACTTTTTGAGTTAGTTGAAAGAGAGTATCAGTAGAAAACTGCTCTTTAAAATGTAATTATCATTCTTTTTTTTTAAATGGTGCCTTTTGTGTTCAGTTCAATGTTCAATGTATTCAATAAAATGTCAGAAATAACTTCCCTTCAGCTTTTTTTAATTCAACAAGCAATGTGTTGTATTTTAGCAGAATACTGAAAGCAGCAGAAAGGCAGAAATTATATGACTTTATTGCAAGTAATATCGTTATCGCAATATTCAACGTTATCACATATTGCATATTTTCCTCATATCGTGCAGCCCTAGTTTACATGTCCCACTGTGAAGCCTCTAATCTGCCAGAAATACAGGAGAAGATATTTTCCAACTTTCTTGAGAAAATTCAACACTTGTTGATCAGATGCGCTCCACTTCAACGTGCACACACACACAACATCAAAGGTCAGAGGACACGCCCCCTTTTCATGTCATCGTTTCATTTCAAATATGAAAAGATTTTTGGTTTACATTAGCAATAGGGTAGATGAAACACCAGATTATGTTGAAAATCAAGCATTTTCCAAGGAGTATATTCAAATTCAAGACTTTTCCTGACCTTGAAAACATGACAGTAAAAATCAAGACTTTTCCAAACTTTCCAAACAGACTGTACGAAGTGCTGTACTTACCTTATCGTTGATCTCATGTTCACGGAGATGCTTCTGCAGCTGGCTCTCAGTGGTAAAGATCTGGGAGCATATTGTGCACTTCTTGTCCTTGAGCTCTCCATCACTGAAACTTTCCGCCTTACTGTCACTGGGATCTGCATCTGATCGAGCACAAGAGAGAGCACTTCAAAAGCTTTCTCATGACAAGCACAGCTGAAGCACAGGATACGGCACATTTTCTACTTCAGCTGCGTTCAGTGCGCGTTTACAAAGCTGTCTAAAACCAAAGGTTTGCATCCAAAAAGTATTTTTTATATATAACACATCATATAATTAATGGCAGATATTGATGTGGCAGCATTACTAAGGACACACTGATCTGGCATCCATATAAATTCAGTATTTCTCAAAGTGGGGTATAGGTACTTAAAGACCTCCTCCAGACACATTTTAAAGTTTGTAAAAATACTCTGCTATGATTAATCCTTTATTTAATATGGTTTTCCCACAAAAAAAATAAAAAAGAAACTGAAAAGTGGCTGGAAGCACATCTACTCTTCTCCCTCATTAAGAAATTCTGGCTCTGGCTTCAAGCCCCGCCCACCACCACTGC